>JAUELO010000353.1:686997-701935 GCA_032357855.1 Amphibolips quercusostensackenii
TGACGCCATGCTGCAATACTCAATATGCCGCGAAAATTTGAGACGCTTTTTGATTCTATTATATTGACTTGATAAAATTAATATTATTATACTGATCCGCGCTTTTCAGGCACATGCGCAGTTGAAAGAGTTGCTAAAGAGCAAGCCCAGCGATACAAGGCCGGGGAGCCAATTAACGTCGCTTGCTAAATATTAACTGCGTAATTGCGGTAGAGGTGGGGGCCCCACCACTCTGCAGATAAACAGTCTGGTACGTTTTCAGGAACTTCAAATAAACGGAACTCTACTGTACTTATAAACTTTTTGTGAATGAAAGTATTGTCACTTCTTAAGAAGTATTCAAGAAATAATTTCAACCCAATAACTTTTAATTTTAACATCCATAATCCAGTTTTATTGTGCCCGGAAAATTTCCTGAAAAATGCAAAATAGCTGTTTTCTATCAAATTCATACTAAAGACGGTATTTTTTGGAATTTTTTCAACACGAATTATTTGCAATTGATAACTGACGACTTTTCAAGTATTTTCAAAATAATTCTTAATTGTTAAAACCATTGCTCTTTGTTGAAACAATTATTTCCCCCTAAAATTCGTAAAAAAATTATCATTTTTTATAATAAATTATAGAAAAATCATGAATTTTAGGAGTGGTAGTTTTTGTTTAATATATTTAATAATAACTTGAGCAATTTCTATTTGTTTAAACAATTTTTGTTCCCAAAAATGTTCAAAAGTTATTATCATCTGATAATGATGACGCAATTAAAGAATGTTGAGAGTAATATACGAGTATATTTTTTTTATATTTTAAGTTTTAAGAAAAAATTATTTTTGTTCAAGCACTATACAAAACGATACGAAAAATATTATTTTTAGCATTTATTAATCGTATTAATAATTGCAGAAAAGAATAACTTTTCACGATTAACGGAGAAAAAAGTTGCTTAAACAAATTAAAATTGTTAAAAAATTCCTAAATATCCTGTAGGAAAAAATATTACTCTCAAGATTTAATAATTGTGTGAATATATCCAGACAATAATAACTTTAATCGATCAACGAAAAAAATAGTTTACACAAAGAGAAATTGTTTAGATAATTATCGAAAGAGTTGTTAATTTTTTATAACAATAGTATCCGCACAAATTTTACCGAATGCTTGTTTTTCTATAGTAAAATTTAAAAAATGACAACTTCTGAAACTGATAAGTTTAAATTTAATGCCCATAACAATTAAATAATTCTGAAAAAACATCAACAACTGTTCATTTGTTATGAGTTTTATTTAATTAGAAAACAGAGCATAACGAACTAAACGTTACAAAATAAGTAACGATCCTGATAAGGCATTTAAAGACTAGGAAACTTTGAAACAAATGTTTGCGTATTTAAACTTTTGAAACTAACCAACTTTTGATTCAAGGTTCAGAAAATTAAACTTTTTCAGAATCGCGCATGCAACGTTTTAATTTCAAATCAAAATCACTAAAATTTTCAACATCATAAAAATTTTTAAGTGTTATCATATCTTGTAGCATCAAATAACATGCCAAGTGATTGAATAGATTTTATTATTAAAAAAATTAGATTTCTGTACAAAAAAAAGCATGTGATATTCTCACTAGTCAAAATAAAAAAATTTCAAATACTGTACATCTTCAAAATTTAATCATTTTCAAAACGTTAAAAATTACATGATTTTTAATCCAAGGCTTCAAAAATATTTAATCTAGGACTAATGAAAGCAAGAAATTTTGGGATTTCCAAATAGTTTAAGGGCTTTTAAAGTATTCAAAGGAAGCCAACAAGGTTTATTTAGTTCATTGAATCTCCAAGAAATTAAAGGGATTTATAAAATTTCCAGGGATTAAACATTTTTATCTAAAGAACATTGCTAAATAATTGTATTTCAGTTTATTTTCTATGGATTTAAAATGATTGATACCTTGCAGAATAATTTAAATTTTATTTCAAGGAATTTTTACGGATTTTAAAAATTTCAAAGGATATAAACGAATTGAACTAATTTCAACGAATTTTATTGATTTAACTTATTTTAAAAGATTGCATAGAATTTCAAGAGATATAAAAAATTTGATAAGATTAGGATTAATAGAACCTTCAACCTTATTAAAGTTGAAACCTTCAAAGGCAAGTGATTTAGAGAGCTTAAAAACGGTTTTCTTTGATCCGAATTAAATGTTGTGCGATTTAAAAAAGTATCAAGAGAATTCGCAGATTTGTGCTGTTTCTCTGCTTTTTACCCTAATTGTGTTCGTGGATGAATTAACTCTTAGCCCAAACTGATTAACCGGTTTTAATTTTTTTTTCAATTAAAGCTTATGAAATTTCTAACAAAGTTGTCGAAGCATATTTAAAAAAATTTTTTTTAATTTTTATTAATAAACAATGAAAATTCATTACAAAAACAAATTTTGAAGAGGCTATTTTGTGGGAATTTGTCCAATTAATGCGAAAGTACACATAATTAGTGGGGAAAATGGTCTGAATTAATTCCCAGCAGTGACAGATATTAAATAGTTGATTACTTAGCAAAGGGAGAAAGAGCGATTTCCGACTAGTGTGAAGATTGCTACTAAAGAGGCACAGTAGCTAAAGAACTAGTATAGCCTTGGAAAGGCATGCAAAAAACTTTTACAAAATTGCAAAATTTATTTAAAAAATGTTGAAATTTTTAAAAATTTCACAAAAATTTAAAAAATCTTCAAAATGTTTAAAATTGTTCAAAATTTCCAAAAATTCTAAAAATTTCTAAAAATTTTAATAATTCACAAACATATCAAAAAATAACGAAACTTTCCAAAAATTTTTTTAGTTTCCAAACATTTTCATAATTTCCAAGCTTTTAAAAAAATTTCGAAAAATTTAAAAAATTTGAATAACTTCTAAAATTTTAATAACTTCTAAAATTTTTAAGAATTTCCAAAATTTTTTTAAAAAATTTAAGCTTTCAAAAATTTTCAAAATTTCACAAAGTTTTGAAAATTCCCGAAATTCTTCAACTTTTTTAAATTTCCAAAAATTTTAATATTTAAGAAAATTTTTAAACTTACAAAAAATTTCGAAATTTTCCAAAATTTTCAAAAAAAATTTGAAATATTAAAAAATAAAAAAAATCTTCAAAATTTAAAAAATTTTCAAAAATTTCCAAAAATTTAAATAATTTCCAAACTTTTTAAAAAATTTCGAAACTTTCAAAAGATTTCAGAAAATTTCTAAAGTTTCCAAAAATTTTAATAATTTCTAAGCTTTTCAACGAAATTTAAAATTTAAAAATTTTCAAAAATTTTCAAATTTCCAAAAATTTCCAAAATTCAACTTTTTTAAATTTTCGAAAATTTCTAAAAATGTTAATAATTTCCAAACTTTTTAAAAAATATCGAAACTTTTGAAATATTTCATAAATTTCCAAAGTTTCCAAAAATTTTAATAATTTTCAAGCTTTTTAACGAAATTTAAAACTCAAAAATTTTCAGAAATTCACAAATTTCCAAAAATTTTAAACTTTTTAAAATTTTCAAAAATTTTAATAATTTTAAAAATTTTCACTCAAAAAATTTAGAAATTTTCCAAAATTGTTAAAGAAATTTAAAAATTTTTTAAAATTTTGAAAACCCCTTAAAATTTCCCAAATTTTTCCAAATTTCTGAAAATTTTAATAATTTGATAAATTTTTAAGCTTTTTAAAAATTTTCAAAGAGAATTTGAAATTTTTAAAACTTCCAAAAAATCTTTAAAATTTTCAAAATTTTTAAAAATTTCTAAAATTTCCAAAAATATCTTGAAATTGTAATAATTTATAAGCTTTTCCAACCAATTCCAAAATTTTCAAAAAATTTCAAAATTTCCAAAATTTCGCAAATTTCTCAAATTCCAAAAATTCCCAAAAATTTTAAACGTTTTTTAACTTTCTAAAAATTTTAATAATTGAAAATATTTGTAAACTTTCAAAAAATTTTCGAACTTTGTAAAAAATTTGAAACTGAAAAAATTTCAAAATTTCAAAAATTTTTTTATAAATTTCAATAATTTATAAATTTTTAAACTTCGAAAAATTTCTAAAATTTCAAAAAAAAATTTAAATTTCCAACATTTTTCAAACTTTTCAAAAATATTCAAAACTTTCAAAAAATTTCCAAATTATCAATATTTTCAAAATTTTTTTAAAATTTGAAAAATTCCCAAATCTTTTTAAAATTTTTATATTTTCACAATAAAAAATAAAAAAGTTATTACAAAATTTTTTAAATTTCCAAACTTTCAAAAGTATTCAGAACTTCCGAGAATTTCAAAAAATTTCCAAAATTTTTCAAAAATTCTTCAATATTCGAAACTGAAAATTTTTTTAGTTTTTGGTGGATGCGTGCGCAACAGATCAAGCTGCTTAACTCAAAGTCGTCTCTCATTGAACTATCTATCAAAAGAAGGACTGAAATTCACTTTCTTTCCTAGGGCAGAAAGTAGATGACTTAGCGGGAGGAAAGTAAAGTAGTCTGTAATCGGCCACTTTTCTACGCGCTACAGAGGCATCGAAAGTCGAATTTTCGGATGGAGCGTTGTGGGAAAATTGTTTACAATTTTTATAAACAAGTTGATCAATAAAAGTTAGATTTTCGGTAAAAATGATATATAGCTACTTTAGATGTGTGTTTTTAAGTGAAAATCTGGAGCGAAAAAAATCGATATGACTTATAAAAAAATAGAGACCATTAGTTAATTATTTTAACAAATTTTATAAACAAATGCATAAATTCGTCATTTTCAAATAGATTTGTTCTGTTTTTTTCACAGAAAGGTCAATAAATATCTCGCTTATAGCTTTTTTGTGCGATTCTTGGAATTCAGACAAAAGTGTTGTTTTTTTAAACAAAATTTATTAACAAATGCATAATATTGTCATTTTTCAGACAAAGGAATTAGTTTTTTGTTTCATTCAACTACATATATATTTAAAATGCCTTTCAATATGATACTAGGTTATAAAAAAATAATGTCTATTTGTTTAAACAAATTAAACAAGCAAATTCATTGTTTTGCCATTTTTCAACATATAGATTTCCTTATTTCAGGGAAATAATTTCCTTATGTCTTGCTAGTAGCTTTGTTCAGTTATTTTTCATAATACTGAACAATTAGTAATTGTTGTTAAAAAATGTAATTAACAAATTTATAATTTAGCCATGTTTTAGTAGATAAATTTAGTTTCTTTAACACAATCAATGAAATGTTTATAACCAATGGGCCTTTACTAAAATATTTTGTTGTTAAACAACAATTCGTAATTTTTTAAATAAGCTTGAAAATAAATTACTCTGAGGCCGTTTTTTAATAGAAACACCATATTGTTGTTTATGAAATCAACTACAATTTTTTAAACAAGGTCTCTTATTTATGATACTGTATTATCCAGCAGGACATGTTTATTATTTTTACAATTATTTATGAAAATCAGTCGAAATTATAAACAATGTATAAAAAACTAGCATTTTGTTTATATTTTCCCACATAAAATTGTGTTTCGTAGCATATTCAACTACCCGCAATTTAGTATGAATTCCTTCAGTTAAGAAACTTTAGCGTCGAATAAATGTTCACGAATTGTTAAAATGGTATTTTAGGCTTGGAAAGCATTGCTCATAATTTTGAATTATTTTTACTAATAATTTTAAAAATAATAGATATGTCCTGTCGGATATTACAGTATCATAACAGAGAGACCTTTCTTAAAAATTGTAGTCGATTTCATGAAAAACAACATGATGTTTCTATTAAAAAACGGCCTCAAAGTGATTTGCTTATTAGGTTTGTTAAAAAATTATGTATTTTTATCTAACAGCAAAACATATCAATAAAGGCTCATTGGTTATACGCGTTCCATTAATTGTGTTAAAGAAATTAAATTTATCTACTCAACCATGGCTAAATCATGCATTTGTTCATTTAATTTTTTAATTACAATTACTAGTTGTTTAGTATTGATAAAAAATAGCTATAAAAAGTAACTACCAAGACATTAAGGAATTTATTTCTTTAAAAAAACGAGATCTATCTGTTAAAAAAATGTCATAGCAATGAATTCGTTCATTTAATCTGTTTAAGCAAATAAAAATTATTTTTTTATAACCAAGCAACATATCAAGAAGGTGTTTTAACATATCTGAAGTTGATTAAAAAAAAAACAAATTTCTGTCATTGAAAAATGACAATATTATGCATTTGTTAATTTATTTTGTTTAACCAAATAACACTGATTGTCTGAAGTCAAAGAATTTCACAAAAAGCTGTAAGCAAGATATTTATTGTCCTTACTGTTGAAAAAACAAAACAAATCTATTTGAGAATGACGAATTCATGCATTTGCTTATGAAATTTGTTTAAATAATTAACTAATGTTTCTAATTTTTTTATAAGGCATATCAAATTTTTTCTTCATATTTCCTCTTAAAAACGCACATCTAAATTAGCTATATATTATTTCTACTACAAATCTATCTTTTGTTGATTAATTTGTTTATAAAATTTTTTAACAATTTTCTAAATATCTGCTACTGTTGGACATCATCCAAGACAATTTTCTCTACTAATTCTGTGTGCTTTTGCATAATTTGTATAAATTCCTACGAAATGGCATCTTTGACACTTTTGTAAAATGAATTTTTATTGTTAAATAAAAAAGAATCCAACAACTTTTTTAAAAATATGCCTTGGCAACTTTGTTACAAATTTCATAAGCTTCAATTTAAAAAAAATAAAAATCAATCGAAAAGTTAGAGCTAAAAGTTAATTTGTCCACGGACACCTCATTTAGCCCCGCTGTGGAGAGGGTGGGGAAGGCTCTATGAGACGTTTAGAGTGACGAAGAAAGGAAGGGTTAGTAGGGGATTTATAAAAGGATTAGGTATTGATTACAGGAAGAAGTTTATAGAGCAAGAGAGAGGAAGGGCGTGCGACTGAGCTAGTAAAGATAGTAAGAGTTACATGTAGGTTTATGGCAGTCTACGATAGGAATGGGATGGAGAGGATTGCAAAAGGGGTGGAACACTTGACAGACGAAAGAGAGGAGGGTACGGTGGTACTGAAAGGGGGGATTTTAATGCGAGAATGGGGAGGGGAGGCGCCCTGTACAGGGACGGGGAGAGTTTTAAAAGAAAATCGAAGGATAAGATAATAAATAAGGAGGAGGAGATCCTAAGAGACTGGAAGAAGGATAAAGGCTGGGCGGTGGCGAATGGTTTGGCAGTGGAATACGAAAAGGGAGAATATACATATGTAAGTAAGGTAAGGATATCGATGATAGACAATGTGGTAATAAATATCTAAGGGTGGGAGGAGACGGAGAGATTTGCAGTAGAAGGGAGAGGAGAATCAGACTATTAGCCGTTGGGGTTGTGGATGAGAGAGGTGAGAGTCGGAAGGCATGGTAGGGAAGAAATGTTGATGGCGGAGAAGGTACGCTGGACGAAAGAGGCGATAGAGAAGTATCAAGAGCAGTTTGGGAAGGTACGCTTTGAAGGTGAGTCGGTGAAAGAGATATAAGAGGAATTGAAAGAGAAAGTCAAAGGATGTATGCAAAAAAAGGTATTTACAAAAAAGAAGACTGGAATGGTGAAGCCATGGTGGGATAGGGAATGTAAAAAATTAAAAGAAAGGTAAAAAGATAATACATGAAGTGGAAAAAAGAAACTGCGAAAAGGGAGAAGTACGCAGAAATGAGGAAAGAGTTTAGGTTAATGTGTAAAAAGAAACAGCAAGAAGAGGAAAAAGATCTGGAAGACGATTTGAGAAGTATTAGGACAGAAGCAGACGCGTGGAAGCTAATAAATAGATTTTGGAAACGCAGGGTGAGGATAAGCGAGAAGATAGGGAAGAAAGAGTGGAGGGAATTTTTTAACGAATCATTTTAGGGCTCAGATTCACGAAAGAGAGATGAGGGGGTGAAAAACAAGGGAGGCAAAACGAAAGGAGTTAAATGACAAGGAGATAAAGACGCAGATAAGGAAGTTAAAAAGGTCAAAGGCAGCCGGGCGAGGCTTGGTAAAGAATGAAGCATGGCTGCTTAGTACACATATGGTTAGGGAAAGGCTAAAGTGGGTAGTGAAGAAAGCATTGAGGGGAAGGGGTTCTCAAGAAGGTGGAAGGAGGGGTTAATGTTGCCACTGTATAAAAAAGGGAATGGGATAGTCAGGGAAATTATACAGGAATTACGCTAATAAATACGGCGTACGAATTATACGCGATGATGTTGGTAGACAGGCTGCGAAAGGATGTCGAGGAAAAGGAATACTGCCGAAGGCACAGGTAGGCTTTGAAGCTGGATAGGAGCACTATCGACAATACCTACGCTTTGCAGCATATGGTGGATAGAGAATTAGCAAATGAGGGGGCAAAAGTCTACGCTTTCTTAGTAGATCTCAAAGGCGCGATTCCTTCAGTGAATAGGGGGAAATTGTGGGTGGCAATGGATGGGAGAATAGTGAAGAGAGGCCTGATCGAGAGGGTGAGGGAGGTATATAAAAAGACGAGAGATGAGGTTAGGGGAGGAGAGGGGATCTCGAAGGGTTTTTGGATGGATAGGAGGTTAAGGCAAGAGAGTCCGCATAGCCCAGAGAGATTAGAATATGGTCACTTGCGTATTCGGAAGACACAAGTGTTGCTGTCAAGAAGCGAGGAGGCCTTAAAAAAGACGATGGAGAGATTGAAAAAATACCTGGATAAGAAGGGGTTAGGAAAGGCAGTGAAAGGGATAAGGGATGGCAGTTTAACTGAAAGGGCGAAACAGTACAGGAGGTGAAAAGGTTTGTGTGCCTAGGCTTAATGTTTCGAAGAAATGGAGGAGCGGATGGTCACGTACAGGAGAGAGTGAGAAGGGCAAAAGTGTTGATCAGGCAGGTGTGAGGGTTAGGAAAAAATTTATTCGCAGATGATTTTGGAAAGAGAGTGAAACTGATCGAATTGCTGGTGATGAGTGTCTTACTTTATAAAGAAGTATTGTTGGGGTGAAAGTAAAGTAAGGAGGTAAATATGATACAGGAGAGGTATGTTAAGTAGACACTGGGTTTAGCAAGGAATACGCCTAACTATATTGTCAGAAGGGAGACGGGGAGAACGAGTTTAGGAATTATAACAAGAAGTAGGGCGTGCAGATATGAGGAAAAATTTTTTTCAAAGAGGAGGGAACTAATGTAGTTAAGGAGAGTAGGTGGGAGAACGAGAAGAGGAGAGGGGATGGGAAGATGGAAGATAGAAGATGAAGGTGAAAAGGTAAAGGTATTTTAAAACGAATAGACTGCAGATAGATGAAGTGAGAAGAACGCACGAGGAAGAGAGGAAGGTGTATGAGATGGTTAAGAAAAATGACATGGAGAGATAGAATTTAGCAGGGAAAGAAACAATAAGAGTGCCAAGGTTTAACGGGAACTATGGGTGGATTATGCTAAGAGAGAGAGAGAGAGAGAATAATGTCGAAACATCATATTTTCTAATCTTCAGATGTTTTTATTATGATAAAAAGCTGCGGTCGCTTTTACCCTCTGGTGCGAGGCAAAGTCGACGAAGTATAGCTTGTTAGAAATAATAAAATTATCAAATCATTGTTTCATTTATGTAATTAATACTTATAGAAATATGATATCCAATAATGTAGGACTCGAAATGAAAAAACTGGATCAAGTCCACATCTTATGAACTTTTAAAAAATCATCGACTTTTAACTGGTCGGCGCTGCCCCTCTTTGCCGTACAGAAAATTTTTGAGTAATTAACTCTCCGTATTAACCCCATATCAAAAAAATAATTCAATTTAGACAAACCTCTTTCTGAGTGATATTTATTGAGAGATTATTATTTCAGATAGGTATATTAAAAATGGAAAATAACGAATTCAAATCAAGGACAGAGATACAGCATTTTTATGCTGGTCAGAGTATCTTCATTACAGGTGAATATTCAAAAGTTTTAAATGATAATTAAATAATTATTACACAGAAAAGGATTGATATATTATGAAATATTTAAATTGCAGTGCAAAATATAACACTGTTTTTGTTGAAAAAAAAAATTCTCTCATTTACAGGAGGCACAGGCTTCATGGGAATGATTTTGATTGAAAAACTTCTCAGATGCTGCTCTGAACTGTCATCTATTTATATTATAATAAGACCAAAAAGAGGTCAAGACATTCACAATCGACTTGAAATGATTTTTTCGGAACCGGTAAGTTCTCTACTGTACATACAAGGTCTTTTTAAAAATATAATCAATTTTTTTAAGGGTTGGAAAAATACGTGCAACACATGGATTTTATGTAATTTTTTCTGTCGAATCAAATAGCTTAATCAGTTTTTCCAAAACTTACAAACTAAAATCTGTATAACAATGGAACTGAATATAAGATGCAAAAAAGTTGTGATTTCGAACTCTTAATTCTTCCAGAAAATTTTTTTCAACAGTAAAAATTTATTGAAACGCAGGCTTTTTTGGAAACGTACTGCCCTTAATTAACAAATTAATATCTCCTGAAACAAAATGGTGATTTTAACAAAAAAAAATTGATTTTTTGCTCAAAAAAATAAATTTTTAACAAAAAACATTATTTTATACATAGCAGATGGATTTTCTACCCGACGCCAGTTTGATTGAGTAAAGAAGGCCGAATTTGTAACAAAATAGTAAATTCCACATCTAAAAAGATAAATTCTTTAGAAAAAGATTTATTTTATACCCAAAAAGACGAATTCTCAACAAAATAAATCACTTTTCCACCCAAAATCAAAGAGTTGAATTTTTTACCAAAATAGTTGAATTTTCTATAAAAATAGTTGAATTTTCAACCAAATAGTAGAATTTTTTTTTAAAATCTATAAGTTTCCAAACAAAAATGAAATAGTTAAACTTTTAGTGTGAGAAATTAATTTTTTTTTAAATATTAATTTTTAACTGGTTAAATTTAACTAAAAAATTTCAACAAAATAGTTGAATCCTCAAACGAAATGATAATTTTTTATTTTTTAAATTTAATTTTCCGGTCAAAAAGACGAATTTTTAACAAAATACATCAATTTTTCACATAACAGTTAAATTTTTCACCTGACACTATGCATTTTTAACAAAAAAGTGAATTTCTACCAAGTACTTAATTTTTCAAATCAATAGTTTTATTTTAAACCAAACAGCTTAATTTTTTACCAAAATAGTTCAATTTTCAACCAAATAGTTGAGTTTCTAACAACAACAACAAATAATTTTTCAAGCAGAAGCAGAATAGTTACATTTTCAGTTTAAAAATTTATGTTCAACAAAAAAAAAAATGTCTATCAGTTTGATTGAATCAAAAAAGATGAATTGGTAACCAAATAGTCAAATCCACAACTGAAAAGATGATTTTCTAAAGAAGAAGATTTATTTTATACCCAAAATGACAAATTCCACACAAAATAAATACATTTTTCACGAAACAATTAAATTTTTCACAAAAAACCAAATAGTTGAGTTTTCAATGAAATAGTTGAATTTTCAAAACAAAACATAAGTTTTTTATTAAAAATTAAATAGTAGCATTTTCATTTTAAAACATTAACTTTCAACACAGAAAGCGAATTTCCCGCTAGTAATTGAATTTAAAAAAAAACGAATTTTCATAGTTTTAAACTGAAAAAATGTCAACCAAAAATAAAATAGTTCCATTTTTAATTTAAAAAATTTATTAGTATCAAAAAAAATAATTTTCAACAAGTTAAATGAATCAAACAAGACAAATTTTTAACAAAATAGTTAAATATACAGCTAATGAGATAAATTTCCAAAAAGGAAAATTAATTTCCTACCCAAAAAGACGAATTTTCAACAAAATACATTAATTTTACATAAAAAAGTTTAATTTTTCTACCTGATACTATGGCTTTAAAATAAAAAAGTTAATCTTTTACAAAGTAATTGAATTTTCAAAAAATTATTTAATCTTTTAACCACATAGTTGAGTTTTTTACAAAAATAATTGAAGTTTTACCAAAAAGATGAATTTTTAACCAAATAGTTGAATTTTTAAATAAAAAAGATCAATTTTTAATTTAAAATATAAATTTTTGACCAATAATGGAATAGTTGTATTTACAGGTAAAAAACACTTGTAAAATTTTCCACTCTAAAGAAGAATTTTTCACTAAAACGAATCTTCACAAATAAAATAGATTTTTAACAAAATAGTTTAACTTTAAACCAGGTAGTTAAATTTTCAAACAAAAAATATGCATTCTCAAAGAAAAGCGTAATTGATGATATCTTGAGCAAAAAAAGATTTTAATTTAAATGAAAACCATTTGCACGCTATAAAAACTTTTTATGAATATTCAATTAAATAATTAACGATGAAAACAAAGAGATGAATCATCAATGAAAGAAGTGAATTTTTAACTGATAAAATTACTATTTTACTGAAAACCATAGATTTTTCCCTAAAAAATATAATTTTTCAACTACAAATGTAATCGCTGAATTTTCAGTAGAAAAAAAGTTAATTTTTAACCAAAAAAGAAATAAATTTTCGAAGAAATAGTTCAGTTTCTACAAAAGAGATGTATTTTAAACCAAAAATTTACATTTTTAAAAAGTAAAACAACTTTCAACGAAGTTGGTGCATTTTTGACCAAAAAGATGAGATTTTAACAAAATAGTTCATATAAGGTTATTCTTGAACTTAACCGTTGCAGGGATATCTTTCACAAAAGTCACAATTTTTTACTTAATTTATCATAAAAAAAGTAATAAACTAGAATTTTTTAAAAGGTAAGGTCTAATACAATAAATAAAAGTCATAATTCATAAATAATAAATAAATTAATTAATTAAAATATTTTAAAAATAACAAATAAAAAGTCAAAATAATGACATAATGTGAAATTTGGAAAAATTTATTCACAAAAATTGACGGCATTCAAGATTTCAATTTGAAAAGATTTTATATAATTTTTAAGACCTTGGGGGTATTTACAAAGAATCCAAGGAATTTTCATGAGCTTAAATAAATATGATAATATTTATTTGAAAAGATTCCAAAGAATTTCAATGTATTTCAAGAATTTAAAGATGTATCAAAATAATATCTTCATTTTTCACAGATATTCGATCGATTAAAAATTGAATTTCCAAGTTTTCGAAAAAAGATAATTGCAATTTACGGCGATTGCACTTTACCAGGTCTTGGAATTTCCACCGTCGACAAGGAGATTTTACTAAAAGAAGTTTCAATCGTTTTTCATATGGCTGCGACAGTCAGATTTGATGAAGAATTGAAACTTGCAGTAGCTATCAACGTTCATGGAACGAAAGAAATTGTTGATCTTTGTAAATGCATGAATAATTTAAAGGTCAGTATATTTTTTTTAAATTTATTATTATATTTATGTAACATTCCTTTCAAATGCAAATAACATAATATTCCATTATTATATTTAACCTGAAATTTATTTTTTAAAGGCTCTTATGTGCGTGTCAACCCTTTATAGCAATTCTACAAGGAAACAGATTGATGAAATTTTTTATGAGCCTACAATAACAGGTTCGAATTTTTATTCCAAATATAAGTATAAAAAGAATTTTTATTTTATATTACATTTTTCAATCTTTTTAAAGCAAATTATGTTCGCTTCTTAGTTGCATATTCTGTAAATAATAATAATAACTTCGTTTTTTTCCAAAGGGTAAAAAATGATTACTTTATGTCTGCGCCTTCGGCAGGACACAAATGTGTAAGGAACAGAACGTTTAGCAGTGAGCACACCATTTATAAAATGAGTGTTATTTTTGATACATAAAACAATCATAAAACTCTTACAAGTTTTCAAAGAAAAACGAAAAAAACCTAAACTATATTCTTTTCTCGTGATAAAGAAACTGGTCACTTCACTTCTCGAAAATAACGCTTAAAAAAAGTATCCGAGCCTTTCCAGTTGCCTTTTTTTCATAATATCGTCTATTGGTAGACCTTTTTGAAAACACGATGAAGAAACTACTGAGCAGATAATTCCAGCAGAAGTTTTTATACTAGATTCTTTTAGAGCTGTTTGCACCAACCTGCAATTACTGATCTTAAAGCAGGATATACTTTTCTTCTAGTGGTAATAAACGAATTACTCAGTCCTGCTCTTGCACTTCTTCCAGATGTCTAAATTCGGATTACACGGCTTAACCACCACGTTGGATTCATATTATGTTCTTTGTTTTCAGAGAGACCCCATTCTGATTGTATATGTGATATACTGTCTGTCTTTGAACTAAACACTGGCCATAAGACTATACGATTTCCAGAATCTTGAAAATGTTCTGAATTCATCCTTAACAGTGTAAGATCATACACCCTTAGGCTCGATGATAAGGATAGCATCAATGCCACCCGTCTTGATACTTAAAATAAATTTTTAAGATTCGCACCTGTCTGCCTCATCCACCCAATCAATACGTTGACATCCCATATCATAGCTGTTGCCTGCAGAGCATGATCTGAATCTATGGCGTTCAACATATCCTTTGCTATTGAATGAAAACTTATTTCATCCCCTCTTGTTGGGTTTGCAAAATGTCGCTATAACCGATTTATGCACCAAAGTCGTGCTATAGCCGAATTTTTTTTCTCCTACGTTAAAATCTTAAAAATTGTGCAACCTTTTGCGAAAATGGAATATTTATTAAAACTTTATTTTTTGTAGCTCATGAAGACCAGGATTTCCAGGTTACAGAGTAAGTTCTTCAAGTTGATTACTTCCATGAGTTTCCAGTAAAGCTATATCTTTTTCAGTCCATCCTTCTGTCTGAGAAACCCACCCCGTACCTTGCAAGACACAGAATGTAGGTCCGATACCTTTGGTGAAGGAGCGTTGGTTTCCATGTCTTAAAGATTTTGTGGAAGGTTGCGAATTTTCCAAG
>JAUELO010000353.1:707711-733323 GCA_032357855.1 Amphibolips quercusostensackenii
TCATGTTTTTAGTTTCAAATTCATCTATTCCAGTTCAAAATTCATTGTTTTTTTTTTGTGTGGAAAATAAATTTTTTTAACTGAAAATTCAACTATTTCATTTTTTGTTGTAAAGTGATCTTTTTCAGTTGAAAAATCAATTATTTGGTTAAAAAATGATCTCTTTTAGTTGAAAATTTAACTTTTTGGTGGAGAATTCATGTATATTGTTGAAAAAAACGTCTTTTTTGGTAGAAAATTTATCTCTTTGTGGTTAGAAATTCAACTATTTTTGGTTTGAAAAATGAATTTTTTTGTAAAAAATTTGCCCCTTGGGCATACAAGTTCATGAATTTTTTTTCTTTATAGACTGAAAAATCTTTTTTGGTCGATAATTCAACTCATTGGTTAAAAATTTGACTTTTCGATTTAAAATTTAATCTGTTATAAAAATGTCATCTTTTTTGGCTAAAAATGCAACTGTTTGGTTGACAATTAATCTGTTTTTACTGAGGATTTAACTATTTTATTTCAAGTTTGTCTTTTTTGATGGAATTCAACTGTTTTTGGTTTAAAATGAAAATATTTTTTCGTTGAAATATGAACTATTACATTACTGGTTGAAAATTCATTTTTTTGGCTGAAAATTCAACTACTTATTTGGAATTGAAACTATTTTGTTAATATTCACTTTTTGTTACGAAATTTAACTGTTTTGTTGAAAAATCGTTTTTTGGTGTTGAAAATTAATTTTCTTAACCGAAAATTTAACTATTTCATGTTTTGTTGTAAATATATCTTCTTTAGTTAAAAATTCCACTATTTGGTTGAAAACTGCTATTCCATTATGGTTAAAAATTAATTTTTTTTCAGTTGAAATTTCATTTATTTTGTTTTAAACTAATTTTTTTGGGTTAAAAGTTTAATTATTTTGGTAGAAAACTCATCTTTGCGAGGTTGAAAATTAAACTTTTTTACAGAAAAATTTTTTTTTGCTTAAAAATTCATCTATTTCGATGGAAATGAATTTTTTGTTAGAAATTCATATTTTTGGATAGGAAACTCAATTGTTTTGTAGAAAATTTGTCTTTTTGACTTAAAAATTCAACATTCTGGATAAAATTTGTTTTCTTTATGGACTGAAAAACTTTTCTTGGTTAAATATTTAACTCTTGTTGAAAATTCTTTTTTTTCAGGTCGGGGAAAGTCAGGGAAATTTTGTAGCAACCCTGAATAGGTAAAAAAATTATAATTTTCATATTTTTATTCTCGAGAAGCAAATATAACTGTTATTTTGATTTACAAAATATCGAGAATGGTTTATATTAAAAAATTTTCATGAAATGAAAAAAATTATAATTATACAATTAGAGCATCTCACAAATAATTACTTTTACACTTATTGTAATTAATATGAATGGAAAAAAATTTATATTTATCTGAAATACTTTTGTTTTCTATTAAATTAAAAATGGAAAATTTTAATATTTTTGATTTTCACGCATATAAATTTAAAAATTTCAGACTTTAACTCGGATAATGAATTTACCACTTCTCAAGAGTAATTTGTATAGTCCACAAATAATATGGCATCAAACAGACGTAGTTGTGAGTCTGCAGATACAGTTAATCGATGTTAAGCAGTATTACCTGCGAATCGACAGAGACAGATTATATTTCAGGTAAGCAATTTTTCACAGATTTGCTGAATGATCACTTGTATGTAGGCCTGAGATTGTCAAAAATATGAAAACTGATTTATTTTCTTAACGAGACAGATAATACAGTGTTATTAATTATTATTACTCTTATGTTATCAATAATATGTAGTATTTGAAATAAACTCTAAAAATAAAGTAATACATAAACATGGATCGAAGAAAGGAACGAAAGCGACTTTCATTAAAAAGTGTAAATTGTCCCTGCGAAAAAAGATTATAGAAAAATCAGTGTAGGTCTTTCCTATAATGAATTTCCTATTATAATTTATTATAATTCATCACGATTATAGGAATTTCGTTATATAAAATCATTATATAGAAAAGGGTTGTAGGATTAGTATTGGAATAAATCATACAAAAATATTGAAATAATTAAGATAAAAAGTAGGCAAACTCTTAAGAACCCTTAAGAAATCATTTAAACTATTTTTAAAATCCTTTCAGTTTTTGAATTCCTTCCTATCTCTTGAAATCGTTGAAATCCGGAGAGAAATGCTTTAAAATTAAATTTATTTTGTTCACGAAAGTTTTCTAGAATTTGGTTGAAATTCCTTAAAATCCATTTAATTCTTTAGAAATCGTAAAAATCTATTAAGGGAGCGTTCGCATATTACATAACATTATTTTCGACCTTTTTACCCCCCCCCCCCTATGTCACAGACCGTAACATTTTATTTGCCCCCTCCCTTCCTCATCGTCGTAACGTAACATTTTTTATATTATGTTTAAAAACATAGTAGACGTTTTATAAATTAAAAAAGGGTTCTTTAACGTGAAGTATTGTATAGAAATAAATAAAACAATATTTTGATGTAACACTGAATGCTTTTTTAAGATTTTTTTTTAGTCATACAAATATAGAATTTACTTAATGTAAGTTCTAATTAAAATTAATCTATTTAAAACATTTTTTTAATACCATAAGGAATACAAAATAATATTAATAATAATAATACAGTATGAAAATTTCAAACAACTATTTATTTGTTAAAAGTCTTTGAACTGAAATTTGAGCTGAAATTCAATTATGAAAGAATCTAGAAGATTTTAAAGCATTTTTCTTATTTTATGCGTAGGATTTTACAAAGTATTAGGAAAAATTTGAGTTTTTTTAAGAATATTAAGACCTTAAGAAGTTTGGAAGAAATCAAGAAATATTTGATAAATTTGCGGCAATGTCCCCAAGTTTTTAAATATTTCAAATTTATTTTTAACGTTTAGAAAAATCATTCAAAATGTAAAAAACTGCCTTATAATCTTCCAAATTTTCCCAAAAATTAAAAAAAAATAATTTTTATTTGCTTGAAATCTTTCGAAATTCTTTTAAAGCTTCTAAAGTTTTTTTTTAAATTTTTAAGAATCTATACTTCAAAAAATCTTTTAAAGTTAAAAATTTTTTTGAATCTTTTCAATTCGTCTAAATATTTTTTTAATTTACTTGATTTTTTTTTTGTTAATTTTTAATCTTACCAAATTGTAACATTTTGCTTTAATATATTCTACTTTTTTTTCCAAAATTTACGAAATCGGTTGAAATGTTTAAAAACCTTTTCCAATCTTCTCTTGAGGTTCATTTTTCAAAATAAATAATCATTTCAAATTTTCATTCTTGAATACTGCAAAATAAAATAAAAAGACTTAAAAAATTTCAGATTCTTCTTGGAAATTTTAGAAATCTTTTGAAATGTTTTGAAATCTTTTAAAATAATCTCTTTAAATTAATTTTTCGATAAAAAAAAATAATTTAAATTTTTCCTATAGGAACCTACAAATATTTTTATTTTTATTTTCGCGAAACCTTACAAAATTTAAAACAAATCTCTACAAGTGTTTTATTTTTTTGATCTTATCAATACTAATGAATATCTTGAACTTACTTAAATTTTTTCTAAAATGATATAATATGGCAAAATTGCAAAATTTTGCTTTAAAATCTTTTACAACCTTTTTAAAAACTTTAGGAAGTAATTAAAAATGTTTTGTAATCTGTTTCAATTTTCTCTTAGAATTCATTACAGAACAATCATTTAGAATTTTCCCATGAATCTTCAGAACATTTTTTTCATTCTCTTGCCACCCTGCAAAATTCAATCTGCCTACAATTTTTTTAAATCCGGAAAAATTATAAAAATTGTCATTTTGTAATCTTCAAAACCTACAATTATTCTTTCAAAATAAAACCTAACCATTTAAAATTTTCTCAGAAATCTTTAATAACATTTAATCTCCCTCAATCTTCATAATTATTAAAAAGCTACTAATGTTTTTTTGAATTCTTGAAAATAAGTTTTTGCCCATAATTTAATTGTTCTTATTTCTTTAAAAGTGTAAGAGAGTTCACAAATTATAGTGTTCTAATGAAATGTTGAAAACAAAATAATTTTCCATTATTAAACAATCATTTAAAATTTAAATTTTTTCTTCTATTAATAATGTTTAGAAACATTTTGAAATAAATTTTATGACGAAGTAAACTTATTCATTTAGAAATTTTGATAAACAAAGTTGATGGTGTATAAAATTCATAAATTAAAAATGTTACGTAATCGGTTCAAAATCCCCCCCCCTCCCTAGCAACATAAAAGACTGTAACGAAACACGAACCCCCTTTTTAATGTTACGTAATATGTGAACGCTCCCTCAGGTAAGTAAAAGTAATTTGAAATTCTTTCTGTATAAATTAAATAAAAGTTATTCATTGCATTTTTCTAAAAAAAATAACCGTTCAAATTCCTATAAATCTTTAAAATCTTTTGAAATCTTTGTAGATTCTTTGAATCTTGTAAAATTTTTTGCAATACCCTGAAATCCCTCGAAATTTTTGGAATCGTTAGGAATTCCTTGAAATTTTATTTATTTAATTTATTTTACAAAGTTCTCTAGAAACAGATTGAAGTTGAGTTTCAAATATTCAGAAACTATACCACATTCTTTGAAATCCCTTGAAATTTTTTAAATCTCTTAAAATACATTGAAATAAGTAGAATTCATTTGAAATCCTTTGAATATAAATTAAATTATCATTAAATTTCTCTTTAAAAAATATCACCTAAAATCCTAGAAATCTTTGAAGTCGTTGAAGATTCAATAAAATCCTTTAAATCTTGTAAACAATTTTTAAATGCATTAAAATCTCTTGAAATTTTTGGAATCGCTAGCAATTCTTTGAAATTTTATTTCATTTAATTTATTTTCCAAAGTTCTCTAAAAATACTTTAAAATCGAGCTTAAAATCTGCGGAAACGATACAAAATTGTTTGAAATCCGTTGAAATTTTCGAAATCTCTTGGAATCCTTTAAAATCTTTAAAAATAGCTTCAAATCCCGTAAATCTTTTGAAATAATTGGAGGTCCAATGCAATCTGTTAAATTTTGTGAAATACTTTGAAATCCGTAGACATCCTTTGAAGTAAAATTTATTTTGTTCACTAAAGTTCTCTAGAAATTGGTTGAAATCCCTCAAAATCCATTCAATTTATTTTTCAAGAGTTTGTAAAAATCATTTTCTAAATCACTTAAAATCCATTAAAATAAGTGAAAATTATTTAAACATTTTTCAGTTATTTCAAAATCCCGTACATCCTTCGAAATAAGTGGAAATTTTATAAAATCCTTTGGATTTTGTGAAATTCTTTGAAATCTCTTGAAGTCTTGGGAATCCTACAAAATTCTTTGACATTTAGTGAAATCTAAATATATAATTATATTATGGTGAATCTCTGAAAATCCTTTGCAAACTTTTAAATTTATAAAAAACAATATAAAACCGTAAAACTCCATTAAATTAAGTAAAAATCATTTGAAATCCCTTGAATCTAAATTAAATTAACTTAATCCTTGGATAGTTAATAGTATTTAAATCTTTTGAAATTCCTTGAAATACTTTTTAATCATTTACAATTTCATTTACTTTAATTTATTTTCCAAAATTTTCTAAAAATCCTTTAAAATCGTGCCTGAATCTTTGTAAACTCTACTAACTTTTTTATAATTCTTTAAAGTTTTGGAAATCTTTTGAAATTCTCTGACCTCTATTAAAATAGCTTAAAATCTTTAAAAATTCCGTAAATACTTAGAAAAACTTGGGCCTGAATAGCCCTTTAAATTGTTATAATATGTAGAAATCCCTTGTAATAATTTGAAATTCTACTTTAACTAAATGAATAAATTATTTGTTTATATTTTTTGTATTTTTTGTATCACTTATTTCAATACTTAAACAATATTATTTGTATACTGAGTTTCTTATGATTTTCTAGAATCGCGAAAAAATTATGAAAACTGCAATATACTAAAATCATTGTAGGTCTTTGCTGAATTTCATATAATATTTTTTTCTGAAGGATATAAAGACCTTAAAAGTGAGTAACGAATCCGTTGATCAGTTGTAATGCAATACAATAATCCAACTATTTTTGGTTGAAAAGTCTACTTTTATATTATTGGTTGAATTTTTTTCAACACTTTCATTGTTTGGTTAAACATTTAATTATTTTGTTAAAAAAAACATAATTTTGGGTTGGAACTTCAACTGTTTCGTAGAAAATTCGTCTTTTGGGCTTAAAATTAAACGATTTATTTGGATTTTTTTTTCCTTAGTTGAACATTCTTTTTTGGTTGAAAATTCAACAGTTTTAGTGAAATTTTGCCTTTTTAGGTTTGGAAAATTATTCTTTTTTTATAAATTTGATCTTTTTTGGTTAAAAATGCAACTGTTTGGAGAGAAATTAATTTGTTTCGTTTGAAGATTCAACAATTTAAGGGTTAAATTTAATTGCTTTGCCAAAACTTTATATTCTTGTTGAGGATTAATCTTTCAAGTTAAAAATGCATCCCTGGTTGAAAATTTTATTTTTTTTTTTGGTAGAAAATTAATCTTAACTGAAAAGTAGTAATTTCTGGATAAATTCAGCTGATTTTCATTCTAAATTAAAATCTCTTTTGGTTGGAATGCCAGCTACGAATACATTTTGCGTTGAGAATTAATCTTTTTTGGTTGAAAATTCCTACTTGATCAAAAGTTAAACTGCTTTGTTAAAAAAAATTGGTTTAAGATTCATCATTTTAATTGTAAATGCATCTCTTTTGTTGTAAATTCAATAATTTGGTTGAAACACCAACTATTTTATTGAAAAGTCGCCGTTTTCGGATGAATTCAACTGTTTTTTAACTAAGCCAACAAAAAATTTCGGACTATTTCCTTTTTTCGTTGAGAATTATTTTTTTTCTTGGTTGAAAATTCAATTGCTTGGTTAAAAGTTGAACTTTTTTGTTAAAAGTTGAACTTTTTTGTTGTTGCAGATTTATCATTTTAGTTAAAACTGAATCTCTTTCGTAGCAAATTCATCTTTTTGGTTGGAAATCCAAAAATATCTTTAAAAAACAAGTGTTTTCTTGAAAAGTTGTCGTTTTTTGATTAATTCAACTGTTTTTTATTTTAAATCATAATCTCTTTTGGTTGAAATATTAACTATTACATTTTCCGTGGAGTGTTCATATTTTTTGGTAGAAAATTAATTTTCTTGGTTATAGATTCATCTTTTTGGTTGAAAATTCAACAATTTGATTGAAAATCCGTCTAATTTATCGAAAAGTCGTCATTTTTTGACAAAATGTATTGTTTCTTGATTAAAAATTATAATCTCGTTTAGTTGAGAAAAAAACTATTAAATTTTCCGTTGAGTTTTCATCTTTTTTGGTTGAAAATTCAACAATATGGTGAAAAGTTGAACTTCTTTATTAAATTTTATTTTTTATTTTTGAAGATTTATTATTTTAGTTAAAAATGCATCTCTTTGGTTAGAAATTATTTTTTTTTTTTGGTATAAAATTAATTTTCTTCGTTGAAAATTCATCTTTTTGTTTGAAAATTCAACAATTTGTTCTTAAAACCAACTATTTTGATAAAAAGTCATCATTTTTCGATGAATTAAACATCTTTTTGATTGAAAATTATAATGTCGTTTGGTTGGGGATACAACTATTACATTTTTCGTTGAGAATTCATCTTTTTTTGTTGAAAATTCGACAATATGGTTCAAAGTTCAACTGCTTTGTTCAAAGTTTTGTTGTTATTAGAGATTTATTATATTAGTAAAAAATGCATCTGTTCGGTTGAAAATTCTTCTTTTTTGGTTAAAAGTTGAACTACTTTGTTGAAAGTTCTTTTTCATGAAGATTCATTATTCAAGTTGAAAATTCATATCTACGGTTGAAAATTCGTCTATTGTGGTAAAAAAAATTAATTTTGTTGGTTAAAAATTCATCTTTTTCGTTGAAAAAAACAACTATTTTGTTGAAAAATGGTCATTTAAGGATAAATTCAACTGTTTTTGATTGAAAAAAAAACTCCTTTGATTGAAATGTGAACTATAACATTTTCCTTTATTCATATTTTTGGTTGAAAATTAAACTGCTTGTTAAATTATATTTTTTGTTAAATTATATTTTATTTATATATTTAATTGTTAAAAGTTCATAATTTGTTGTTAAAGGTTCATCATTTTAGTTAAAAATGCATGCAATACTTGTACTAGAAATATTAGGGATGTGTAGCATTTTTAATTTAATATTAGTACCTGCATAAATTTTATTTAAAAGAATTTATTCCCCTATTTTTATGAAAAATTTCCTTATTTCTCCTATTTTTAGAGCATTTTGGCCTGTTGATTTGCAACTATAGAATGGGTTTATATTTTGGGTTTAGCTTCTTGATTCATACAATCTCAGGCCTGCTTGTTTCAGAATTATGAACCTCAACTCTATTTTCACAGCACATGCTTAAATGATAAGAAGTACTACGTTATTATAAATATGTATGGAGCAATAATTCCTGAAAAATGTATGCATAGGAATACAGGAAGAGAAATAAAAGTTTACATACCCAAAGCACACATTGGTAGATATATTTGGTATTTCAATTAAAGTTAAGTTTAAGACCAGGGTGGCCGCAGGTCAGGGAAAATCTGGAAAATATTTTAGGGCATCTATAAGAATTCACAGGAATTTCAAGAGCTTTAAAAAATTCCTAAGGATTTGGAGTATTTGAGGTTTTTTTTAACGATTCCAAGATATTTTCAAGAGCTTTGACAAGTTTTCGAAGGCTTTTTAAAAAATGCAAGGAATTTTCAAAGGCTTTAAACAGAATCAAGGAATTGCAAAGGATTTTAAATATTTCAAGGTATTTATCTGCTATTTATACAAATTCCAAGAAATTTTCAAAAGATTTAAGGAATTTCAAAGAATTTAAAATATTTTAGGGGATTTTAAAAGATTTCAGAGAGTTTTCAATTAATTTCAATAATTCGAAGGCATTTTAAAGAATTGATTAGATTTTAGGGTACTTTTAATAGATTTCAATAATTGGAAGTGTTTCCAAAGAAGTTTAAAGATTTCAGGATATTTAAAAGAATTTCGAGAATTCTTCAAAAGCTTTCACTTCGAAGGATTTGAAATATTTTAGGGTATTTATAAAAGTTCTGAAAAATTTTCAAGAGCTTTAAAACATGTCAAGTGATGTGAAATATTTTAGGGTATTTTTAAAAAATCCAGGAAGTTTTCAGGAGTTTTTCAACGTTTCCAGGGATTTCAAAGGCATGAAAATATTTAAGAGTATTTATAAAAATTCAAATGAATTTCAAGAGCTTAAACAAATTTCAACAAATTTTAAAGGATTTGAAATATTTTATTTTTATTTTTTTTAATATTCCGAGATATTTTCAAGAGCTTTGAAAAGTTTTCGAAGCCTTTCAAAAGATTTCAACTGGTTTCTAATTTTAGGGTAGATTAAATATATTTCAATAATTTTAAGTGATTTTAAAAAATTTGAAATATTTTAGGGTATTTATAAAAATTCCAACAAATTTTCAAAAGATTTAAGAAATTCCAAAGAATTCAAAATATGTAAGGAATTTGAAAAGATTTCAGGGAATTTTCAATTAATTTCAATATATCGAAGGTATTTCAAAGAATTGTTCAGATTTTAGGGTTGTTTTTTAAAATTTCAAGGATTTTTTCTGAGCTTTCAAATGTTTTAAGGGATTTCAAAAGATTTTAAATGATTTTAAATATATTAGGGTGTTTTTAATAGTTTTCAAAATTTGTGAAGTGATTTCAAAGGATTTGAAAGATTTTAGGGTATTTTTAAAAAATCCAATAAATTTTCAAGAGCTTTAAAAAATTTCAAGTGATGTGAAATATTTTAGTTTTTTTTTTTAAGATTTCAAAATAATTTCACGAGCTTTAAAAAGTTTTCGAAAGCTTTAAAAAGATTTCAAAGGGTTTGAAGTATATTAAAGAACTTTAAAAGATTTTAAGGGATTTTTTAATGATTTCAATAATTCGAAGAGGTTTCAAAGATTTGTTATGATTTTAACATATTTTTTTTAATTCCAGTGAATTTTTAGAGAGTTTAAGAAGTTTCGAAGGAATGCAAAATATTTTAAAGCATTTCAAATTATTTACAGTATTTTTAATAGATTTCAATAATTTGAAATGATTCCAAAGGATTCGATAGATTTTAGGGACTTTTTCTCTGTTTAGGATATTTTTGAAAATTTTAAGGAATTTTCAAGAGTTTAAAAAAGTTTTAAGGGATTTCAAAGAATTTGAAATATTTTAGTGATCAAACAAAATTCAAGGAATTTTCCGACGCTTTAAAAATGTTCAAGGGATTTTAAAGATTGTAGGATATTTTTTAAAAATGTAACAAATTTTCAAAAGCTTTAAAAAGGCTCAAGGAATTTTAAAGGATTTAAAATATTTTAAGGTATTTATAAAAATTCCAAAAAATTGTCAACAGATTTAAGATATTTCAAAATATTTTAAATATTTTAGTGAATTTAAAAATATTTCAGGGAATTTGTAATCAATTTTAATAATATAAGGGATTCTGAGGAATTGTTTAGATTTTAGGGTACTTTTTAAAATCCCAAGAAATTTTTAGGAGCTTTAAAATGTTTTAAGGGATTTCAAATGATTTGAAATATTTCAGGGTATTTTTAATAGATTTCAATCATTTGAAATAATTTCAGAGAGTTTGAAAGATTTTATGTATTTATAAAAGTTCCAAGGAATTTTCGTGAACTTTAAAAAATGTCTAGAGATTTAAAATATTTTAGGGTATTTTTAATAATATATTTCAATAGTTTTTAATTATTCCAAAAGGATCGAAAGATTTTAGGGTATTTTTAAAAATTCTCCGGAAATTTCAAGAGCTTGAAAAGTTTCAAGGGATATTATAGAATTTGAAATATTTTAGCGAATTAACAAAAATCCAAGGGATTTTCAAACGCTTCAAAAATTTTCGAGGAATTTCAAAGGATTTTAAATATTTTAGAGTATTTATAAAAATTCCAAGACATTTTCAAATGATTTAAGAAATTTCAAAGGATTTGATATATTTTAAAGAATTTCAAAAGATTTCAGGGAATTTTCAATTAATTTCAATGATTCGAAGGGATTTCAAAAAATTGTTTAGATTTTAGGATATTTTTTGAAATTCCAAAGACTTTTGAGGCGCTTTACATTTTTTCAAGGGATTTCAAATGATTTGGACTATTTTAGGGTATTTTTAATAGAATTCAATCATTTGTGAAGTCATTTCAAAGAATTTGGAAGATTTGAGGGTATTTTTTAAAATTCCAAGAAATTTTCAAGAGCTTTCGTTTCAAATAATTTGAAATATTTATGGTATTTGTAAGAGTTCCGTTAAAAAACTCAAGAGTTTTTCAACGGTTCAAGGGATTTCAAAGGATTTGAAATATTTTAGGGTATTTTTAAAAATTCAAAGAAATTTCCAGAGCTTTGAAGATTTTTAAAGAATTTGAAATATTTAACGTTTTGGTTGTTAAAGATTCCGAGATATTTTCAAGAGTTTTGAAAAGTTTTCGAGGGCTTTCAAAAGATTTCTAAGGGCTTCTAAGTTTAAGGTATTTTTAATATATTTTAATAATCTAAAGTGATTACAAAGAATTCGAAAGATTTCAGGATATTTTTAAAAAATTCAGGAAATTTCCAAGAGCTTAAAAAAGTTTTAAGAGATTTTAAAGAATTTTAAAAACTTTAGTTAATTAAAAAAAGTCCCAGGAATTTTCAAACGCTATAGAAATTTTCAAGGGATTTGAAAGATTTTAGAATATTTTTGAAAAATCCAAGAAATTTTCAAAATATTTAAGAAATTTCAAAGGATTTAAAATATTTTGGGGCATTTGAAATGATTTCAGGGAATTTTTTATTAATTTCAATAATTCGAAGGGATTTCAAAGAATTGTTCAGATTTTTGGGTACTTCTTAAAATTCCAAGGAATTTTTAGGAGCTTTAGATTGTTTTAAGGGATTTCAAAAGATTTTAAATGATTTGAAATATTTTAGGGTATTTTTAATATATTTCAATAATTTGAAGTAATTTCAAAGGATTTGAAAGATTTTAGGATATTTTTAAAATTTTAAACGATTTTTTAAGAGCTTCCAAAAGTTGCAAGGGATTTCAAAAGATCTGAAATATTTGAGGGTATTTATAAACATTCCAAGGAATTTTCAGAAGCTTAAAAAATGTCAAGGGAGTTAAAAATATTTCAAAGGATTTTAAATATTTTAGAGGATTTAAAAAAATTCCTAGGAATTTTCAAGAGCTTTAAAAAATTTCAAGGGATTTCAAAAGTAAAGGACTTGAAATATTTTAGGGAATTAAACAAAATTCCAAGGAATATTGAAAGGCTTTAAAAAGTTGCAAGGGATTTCAGATTAAAAACGGTATGAAATATTTCAGAAAATTTTAAAAGATCCCAAGGAATTTGTTATTTATTTCAATAATTTGCAGGGACTTCAAAGGTTTTTTAAGAGTTAAAAAAATTTCAAGGTTTTCCCAAGATTTTTATAATTTTAAGAGATTTGATGAAAAATTTTTTTTTAGTTCTAAGGGATTTTATTATATTTCTGAAGATTTCGATGATTTTAAAAGCTCTGAATGTATTTTAATAAATTTTCCAGGTTATCAAGAAATACCAGATTTCATAGAATTTTAAGGGACTTTTTAATATTTTAATGGATTAAAAGAGTTTTTGTGTTTTCTTCTTAAATATTTTTTGCAATTAATTTAAATTCATTTGGAATTCACCCTGAATTTTCTTGAGGTTTTTGAATTTTTCTACATTCACGCAATTCTACACAATTTAATGGATTTGTTTTTAGTTTTTGTTTAGTTCATCTTGAATTTTTTTAAACTAACCTTGAATTTTTAGGCAAATTTAATCAAATTCGTTCAAATTCACATGATTTTCTCTAAATTCGTTTTAGACTTACTGTATTTGGTTAATGTTTTCAGATTTTAGAATTGTTTTCAATTCACATTAATGTTTTTTAAATCCACGTTGAATACTTATGAATTTCATCGCATTCTTTTTATTTTCCTTGAATTCCTCTAAATTCTTTTAAACTTTACGAAAATTAATGAAATTTTTTCCAATTTTTTAAATTTTTGTTATAATTTAACTTGAATTGTTTTGAAGTCTCATGAATCGAAATCTTTTGAATTCTTTTAATTCAGAAGAACATTAGTCACATTATTAATGCACATTAGTCACTTTTGGTCAATTTTTCGGTTTAAACAGATCACTTTTCCACTTTTATAAAGTAAATTTAGACTATGGTTTTATTTTATTCATAAAAAATTCTTTATTACAAGTCTTAAAAGATTATAATTTTGGTTTTTAAATACTACTGGTCAGGGAAAGAGAAAAATTAGTCATGGAAAAGTCACAGAATTTAAAAAGTGAGGTTTTGCGGCCACCCTGGTTTATTTAAAAATTTTTGCTTATATTAAAATAAAAAATTATGTTAGGTACAGAATGGCTGAGGTTACATTTGGAAAAAGAGAAAAATCCTCATGTTGTTGCCAACCCTGACCGCGTTACAGTTCCTGAATGGAGGCGGCCTCTCCCCAGAAATTTTAGTACGTAAACATATCGACTACTTTTATAAAATATTTCTCAACACAAATACGCGCATGATAATGTATCATAATTTTATTTTAGATGCGGACAGTTTTGAAGAGTACAAGAAACTTAATAAAATAAAGAACGTGCGGCCGGACGAACCATCTTCAGGTGACGAAGATTCGGATGATGAAATTTTCGATACATATTTCGACTAATAATAATTATTATTCTTATAGAATAGAGGGTTTTATATAACATACAGGTGAACACATATTTTCAGTCGATCGTCGTTTGTCTTCATCAGATGAAACATTATAATCCAAAGAGTAAAGTAGGTAAAAAAATCAATCTCGAAAGCATTGTTATCGCTTTTCCACAATGACGATTGGGTGATTTAAAAAACTCGAAGAAAGGATTATTGACAAATTCGGACACATAATTAAAAATCGGTTTCAGTTAAAGGGTCAAGAAGTTCCAGTGGTGTAGTCGAGACCTGGCTCCTTTTTTCGAAGACCTATCGGCGCCAGGCCGCTTTGTTTTCGCCCGGAAAATTATTTTAGTTTTAAAAAGGCAATTTACACATTATTAATCATTTAATTTTCAAACAGTATGGAACCCACTTTGTGTCAGCAATACCTTATGAAAATACATTTATGGCAATGGATATTGGAAAGAAGAAGTTCTAGAAAAATGTCTCTTGACACTTTTTTTCTATCGCGCGTTATTTTCGAGATTTTTGCGGAAATATGTATAAAATCATTAAAGATTTATTATTTTCTCAACAATACAATTTTAGTTTATGATGAAAAGCTAAAAAAGACTTACTGTATCAAATATTTTAGGATTTCATTCGTATTTTCGCAAGCATCTCGAAAATATTGCGAGATAGAAAAAAGTGTCAAGAGACATTTTTCTAGAATTTTTTTAAAGAAACTATTTTTTTTTACTGTTTTCATATTTTTTGGCAAAAAATGTGAATTTTTGTTTTTCAAACAAACACAAATTCTCTCTTTTCGTCAAGGCCAGAAAGTTCGCAATAATTTTCATAATTTTTCTGGTAAATTTACATAAATTTTCGGAAAATTACAAGATATTTTTTAGCTCTATCTTATTTTCTAAGTTTCCTTCGTAAATTAAAGTTTCTATGAAAGCACCGCTAGGCCACTTTTTTTAGGACTACACCACTGAAAATTTCACGTTTATGGGCATGATAAATTTGACAAAAATTAAAGATTTTTTAACAAGCCTCGGACTCCCTTCAGAGATAAAAAATAGTGTAAATAGTCACAAATTAAAAAAAATAGTGTCATTAAATATTTCAAGCATAAAATTTATGTGCAATCCGATTTTGAGAGAGTATAGTCCGAAATAAAAAAATGTTCAGTGGAAAATTAACTTCATTTTTCAGCAGAATTCTAACCTAATATATTTAAAGCATTAAAAATTAACTTCAATATTTATTTTAAATGTTATTCTCTAGTCTGTAAATGATCAAAATTCCTATTTATTTTCCACAGGCTTCACAGTATTTCCCTATGCACCACTTTTTCTCATCATTCAACTTTGTTGAAAATTCGTCTTTTTGGCTTGAAAATTCCACAATTTGATTAAAATCTTTCTTTCTTGATTAACCATATTGTTGTTGTTGAAAATTCAAATATTTTTGTTGAAAATGCAACTCTTCTTCAGGAAATTCCTATTTGCGAATCGAAAATGCAACAGTTTGGTAGAAAATTTAATTACTTGGTTGAAAATTTGCCCTTTTTTTAAAAGAAAATAAAGTATTTGGTTGTAGATTAGTTTTTTTCATTAAATACAGCTGTTTCTTTTTTTAAATTTATCTTTTTTTTGTGGAAATATCAACTAATTTGATAGCTTATATTTCAAGAAAAAAAGCTTTTCATTTGAAATAAGAAACGGTTGAATTTATCGATGAATTAAAAAAAAAAAAGAATTTTCAACCAAAAATGAAAGATTTAAATTTTTAATCACAGAGATTAATTCTCAACTAAAATTATGAATCTTCAACAAACAAAAATAAATAAATTTTCAACCCGTTGGTTGAAATTTAAACTAATTTCTTAAAAGTAATTTTTTTTGTTTAAGATTCACGATTTCAGTTAATAATTCGTCTTTTTCGCTTGAAAATTGAAGAATTAGGTAGAAAAATCAACTATTTGGTACAAAATTAAACTTTTTGTAAAAAATTCGTTTTTTACATGAAAATGGTGATAGTTTGTATTTCAAGAAAAAAAGATTTTCATGTGAAATAAAAAAAACGGTTGAATTTAACGAGGAATTTAAAAAAGAAACGAATTTTCAACCAAAAATGAAAGATTTAAATTTTCAATCACAGAGATTAATTCTCAACTATAATTATGAATCTTCAACCAAAAAAATAAATTTTTAACTTCGTGGTTGAAATTTGAACTAATTTATTAAAAGTTATTACTTTTTTTTTTTGAAGATTTACGATTTCAGTTAAAAATTGGTTTTTTGTTTGTTAAAAATAAAATATTTTAACTGAAAAATAATTTGGAGAAAAATCGTCTTTTTTGCTTGAAAATTCAACAATTTGGTAGAAAAATCAACTATTTGGTGCAGAATTAAAGTTTTTGTAAAAAATTCGTTTTTTTACTTGAAAATTGTGATAGCTGATATTTTAAGAAAAAAAGATTTTCATTTTTAATAAGAAAAGGTTGAATTTAACGGGGAATTAAAAAAAAACGAATTTTCAACCAAAAATTAAAGATTTAAATTTTCAGTAAAAAAAAATGAATGCTCATTTAAAAAAAAAATTCTTTAATAAAACATTTAAATTTTTAATCACAGAGAATAATTATCAACTAAAATTATGAATCTTCAACCAAAAAAATAAATTTAAAAAATGTATATAAACTGAAAATTAATCAAATAAAGTTTGTCCTAGCACCAAATCCATTGGTCAAAATACTTACTTAAAAATTTATGAAATTTGTAGAAAATCGGTTTTTTTGGCTTAAAAATTCAGCAATTTGGTAGAAAATTCATCTATTTAGTACGAAATTTAAATTTTTCCTAGAAAATTCGTTTTCTTATTAATTGAAAATTAATCAATTAAAAAACTTAACTATTTAGTTCAAATATTTTAGAAACAAAAAATGTTGAGAATTCGTCTTTTTTGGTAGATAATTATTCTTTTTGTATGAAATTTCAACTGTTTGTTTAAAAATTTATGTATTTTATTGAAAAGTCGTCTTTTCTGGTAGAAAATTGATCACTATTTTATTAAAAATTTATGTATGTTGTTGAGAATTCGTTTTTTTGTAGAAAATTAATCTTCTATGTTAAAAATTCATCTTTCTGGCAATTCAACTGTTTTGTAGAAAGCTCATATTTTTTATTAAAAATGCAACTGTTTGGTTAAAAATTAATCTGTTTTGGTTGAAGATTCGACGATTTTTTCAAAATAGTAGTAAAATAGTGTCATCGCTTAAATGAAGTGTCAAATAGTGTCAATAGTGGGATGAGTCCGAGGCCTGTATCAAGGTAAAATTGTTAATACAGGTGAAAAATTGTCTCTTTTTTTTTAATTCTTGATTCTGTAATATGACAAATTTCAAATGAAAATTGACACTTCAGAGGTTTCGACTAATTATCCTGTAAATTTCGCAAGGCTCCTGGGCTATTTTTATTATCGTAAAATAACGATTTTGGAAATTGTTCAAAAATTGCTATTTTGAGGCTTGAAATTTTGTTACGACTAAGTTAAAGTTGACTTTCTTTATTCGACAGCAATAAATTTGATATTGAAGCATTTGGTTAATTTAATTTTTATCACAAAAAATGTAAATTATTTCAAATTTACTGATTAAAGTGGTTAATTAATTATTTCAGTAAACTAAGTGGTTTACCAAAACCTAAAATTTGTAAACGATTATTTTGACGTCTTCGAAATTTAAAAATGCTAAACTTGTTACATAATTTATTTACCGTTTAATCAGTAAGTTTACGTTATGTGTCATTTTTTTAAATAAAATTAAATAAAACAAATATTTTAATATCCAAATTTGCCCTCTCCGCCCAAGAAATTTGCAAGATTTTAGATATTCGTTCTAAAAAGCTAGAGTTTTTAAGTAATTTTTTTCATATTGCAGGATGAAGATGTAAAAATGAGCTCAATTTTTAATAGAAAAAGCAAAAATTAACCGTTTATGGTAATTTTTGGTTTTCAAAAATAACTCTAAATTTAAATAATGCAATAAAAATATAGAAAAATTGTAATTTTTCATTTATTGTAATCATCTAATTTTTTACTGTTATTCAACCATAAAGTTACTTTTGCTCTTGTCAAATATATATGTAAATTGAAATACTGTTGTATACGTCTAGCTTGGTTAAATAAAATTTTACATTGTAGATCTTGAATTTTTCTCACTTTCATGTTTCGATGTAAAAGTAAAATTATTTATTACAAATGTATTTTTTTGGACTTATATGTCACACAAATATGTGACATAGAAGTCCAAAAAAACGTTATAAATAAAAAAATTAACTTTTAAGCATTGTATTTAAATTCAAAATATGCCGTCATTCATATTGAATTTATTGGAATTTTCTATCTCTTTTAGAATTTTATGCGTTTGTAAATCATGTAGAAAGTTCTCAAATAGCATAGGATTTTCTGTAGAATCTATAAAGTAATAATTTTTTCTTTCACTTTCCTGAAAAATTAAACGAGTTTCTTTGGTCGAAGGAAATGGTAATTACTGGGTGTCTACTCGCCTGGAAAACCTGGAATGGTGATGGGATTTTGATATACCAGGAAAAACCTAGACATTTCAGGGACTTTTATATTAATTCAGGGATCTTTTCGAGAGCGTGTTTACATTCTTTTAAATTTTATGTGCCATTTAAAAGGAATGCTTTTTATTACTGGATTTATCTATTTTGTTGAAATTTTTTCTTAAAAATCGTCGTTTTGACTTGAAAATTCAACATTTTCGATGAAATTTATTTTGATTTACTGAAAAATCTTTTTTTGTTAGAAATTCAACTGTGGTTGAAAAGTCGTCTTTTTTGCAGAATTCAACTATTTTTGTTTTAAAACTGAGAATTCATAATTTTTTATTAAAATTTAACTTCTTGGATATTTCAGCTATATTGTTAAAAATTTATTTTGATGATTGAAGATTCATAATTTTAACTGAAAATTCATCTCTTTGGTTGAAAATTAATTTTTCAACTGAAAATGTAACTACATATTTCATTTTTGGTTTAAATTTTACCTTTTTTTTGTTAAAAATTTATCTTTTTTTATAGAAAATTATTCTTATTGGGTGGAAATTCAACTATTTTAGTTCAGGATTCATCATTTTAGTTGAAAATTCATCCTTTTGGTTTGAAATTAGACTATTCCAGTTGAAGATTCATCATTTTATGAATAGTTGAAAATTCATGACTTTGGATAAAAATCTAACCACATATTTTTCGAAAACTTGTATTTTTGCGGTTAAAAATTAATTTTTTGACTGAAAGTTTAACCTATCCAGTTAAATATTCCATCATTTTTGTTAAAAATTCATCTCTTTAATTGAAAATTCAGCTGTTTTGTTAAATATTCTTTTTTTTTTTTAATTAATTTTTCTAACCGAAAATTTAACTATATCAGTTGGATATTTAACTACTTTGTTAAAAGTTAATTTCTTAACTGAAAATTTAACTTGCCCAGTTAAATATTTCATCACTTTTGTTGAAAATTAATCTCTATGGTTAAAAATTAATCTTTTTATCTGAAATTTTTCCTATTCAATTTTTGGTAAAAAATTTTTCTTTTTTGTTGAAAATTTATGTATTTTGTTGAAAATTAGTCTTTTTTTGTAGAAAATTCAGGTATTTCAGTTAAAAGTTGAAAACTTTTCATAAAAATTCTTTTTTTTTCATAATGATTCATCATTTTAATTAAAAATTCATCTCTGGTTGAAAATTCGTTTTTATTTTTTGTTGAAAATTAATTTTTTAACGGAAAATTTAACTATTCTATTTTTGGTTAAAAACTGATTTTTTTTATTTGAAAATTCAACTATTTTGTTTGAAAATTCGTTTCCTTTCTTGGTTTGAAATTAATTTTTTAATTTGAAAATGTAACTATTTCAGTTGAATATTCCATAATTTTAGTTGAAAATTCATCTATTTGGTTGAATTTTTTTCACTGAAAATTTAAATTTGTTGTTTAAAATTGATTTTTTCTTTGTTGAAAATTTGTTTTTTTTTGGTAGAAAGTTAATCTTACTGGTTGAAAATTTAACTATGTCAGTTCAAGATTCATCATTTTAGTTTAAAATTCATCCTTTTGGTTTAAAATTCAACTATTTTGTTAAAAATTTGTTTTCATTCGGTAGAAAATTCTTTGAACTGAAAATGTACTTAATCCAGTTACATATTCCATCATTTTAGTTGAAAATTGATCCATTTGGTTGAAAATGTAACCCCTTGGTTTAAAATGTAACTATTTTGTTGAATATTCATTTTTTTTGTTGAAAATTAATTTTTTTAACTAAAAATTTAACTACTATTTTGTGGAAATTTTGTTTAAATTAATTTTTGTAACTGAAAATTTAACTAATTCATGTGAATATTCAACTATTTTGTTGACTTTTGTTTGTGAATTTTTGAAACTGAAAATGTAACTAGTCCAGCTTGAGTTGAAGATTCATTATTTTGGTTCAAAATTCATCCTTTTAGTTAAAAATTCAACTTCTTGGTTGAAAGTTAAAAACTTTTGTTAAAAATTCTTTTTTTTTGGTTAAAGATTCATCACTTTAATTAGAAATTCATCTCTTTGGTTAAATTTTTTTTTTGTGCATGAACATTAATTTGTTTTGTATTGAGAATTGAACTATTCCTGTTGAAAATGTATCTATTATGTTAAAAATCCGTTTTTTCTTGTTTGTTAAAAGTTAATATTTTAAATTGATAATTCAAATATTACATGTTAAGGTTCATCATTTTAGTAGAAAATTCACCTTTTTTTGGTTTAAAATAATTTATTCAACTAATCCAGTCGAAAATTCCATCACTTTAGTTAAAAATTTATCTCTATTAAATTTTTTTTCTCCCAAATTAAATTTTGTTACTGAAAATTTAACTACTTCATTGATTTTTTTTTTAAATTAAACTAATCCAGCTGAATATTCCATCATTTTAGGTAAAAATTAATTTTTCTAACGGAAAATTTAACTAATCAAGTTGAATATTACATCATTTTATTTGAAAATTCATCTCTTTGGTTGAAAATTCATCTTTTCAATTTGAAAGTTCATCTATTTTGTTGAAAAATGGTCTTCTTGGTAGAAATTTAATCTTCATGGTTGAAAATTCAACTTTTATTAAAAATTAATCTTTTTCGCATGAGATTCATCATTTTAATTCATAATTCATCTCTGGTTGAAAATTCGTTTTAATTTTTGGTTGAAAATTAATTTTTTAATTGGCAATTTATCTTTTTTAGTAGAGAATTCATTATTTGGTTGAAAATGGATTATTTGTAGTTAAAAATTCGTCATTTTTGGTAAAACATTAGACTTTTTGGTAGAAAATTCAATTATTTCAGTTAAAGATTCATCATTTTAGTTAAAAATTCATCTTTTTAGTTGCAAATTCAACTACTTGGTTGAAAGTTAAATACTTTTGTTAAAAATTAATTTTTTTGTTGGTTAAAGATTCATCATTTTAACTAAAAATTCATCTCTTTGGTTAAGAATTATTTTCTGGTTCTATGGTTGAATTTTTTTTCTTTGAAATTAAATTTTATAATGAAAATTTAACTACACCAGTTGAAAATTGACCTATTTTCTTGAAAGTTAATTTTTTAACTGAAAATTAAACTATTCCAGTTGAATATTTCATCATTTATTTGAAAATTTATCTCTCTAGCTAAAAATGTATCTCTTTTATTTAAAAATTCATGTATCTTGTAGGAAAATTTTCTTCTTGATAGAGATTTAATCTTTTTGGTTGAAACTCTTGTTAAAAATTACTTTTTGTTTTTGAAATTCATAATCTTAATTTTGAATTTATCTCTAGTTAAAAATTCGATTTTATTTTTAGTTGAAATTTAATTTTTCAACTGAAAATTTACATATTCCATTTTTTAATAAAAATTCAACTATTTGGTTAAAAATTGATAATTTGTAGTAGAAAATCAGTATTTTTTGTAGTTAATTCATTTTTTGGGTTGAAAATTCAACTATTTGGTTAAAAATTTATTTATCTTGTTGAATATGCAATATTTTTCCTGAAATGTTAGGTATTTGAAGCGTTTCAAATTGAATTTAATATAGTGCCTAAATTAATTTTACTCAAAAGAATATATTATCCTAATTTCGTGAAAAATCTCCTTATTTCCGCTGTTTTTACAGGGTGTCTACTCATCTGAAAAATATTATGGATTCAAAATATTAATATGTTAAATATTCACTTAATTTTAAGTATATTATCAGGGAATTGGAATTGTGAGGGAATTTTTTCCAGGATTTGAGTAGACACCTTGATCTAGCTTTGTTATTTATTACATAATAAATAATAAAACACAACATAGTTTCAACTTTTTTAATATAGATACAGAAAAAGGAGTATATCTTCCAACATTTGTTACAAATTCGCATTAGTTAAAAGTGATCGTATGAAGTATCTGCATAAATAATCTGGTTTTCATAAATAATCTGTTTTTAAAATTCAATCTACAAAATTAGTCAAATATTTTACGATAGGTAAATTCGTTCTCAAAAAAATATACATTATTAAAAGAAATCATACTTGGTGTACGTCAGAATCAATACATCATTGAATTAAATGCGGTAAATGTTTTATCACATTTTCTGTATACGAACAATCTTAATTAGTATCCTTAATGAAATTAGGGTTCCTGACAGATGCGAAGTTTATAAATACAAAGTTTCTTTTTGTATTGCGATTTTTTCTAGTATTTATCCACTTAAGCAGGGTGCCTAGCGTCCTGAAAATCCTTTAAAACCTGGAAAAGTCCTTAAATTTTGCTCATGGTCCTGGAATTTTTATTTCCTTAAAGAAAAAAAAAAGGTCTTTAAACTTATTCTCTGCTAAACGAAAAAAGATTATTGAACCGTTTTTTGGTAGGTTCATGTATATAATAATTTATAAGCCAATTTTTAATTTGATTTGTAATTTTTTGTATAATAACGAAGCTGCATTCGAAAATATTTTAAAGTCTCTCATTTATTCCCCATTTTTTAAAACTTTAATACCAATTTAATGACATTTTTTTAAATACAATAATTTTTTCTGTTAATATATTAAAAGTCAAAGATTTTGAAAAAAATCCGGCAAGTCAAATTTTTTAATTTTTATAAATTTCGATTTAGAAAATTATTTTATTCCGTTTATGAAAAACAAATATATTAAAAATGTCAATAGATTAAAATTCTGGTATTTTAATATTAATTGTCAGGGTTCAGTAGCTTCTTCCTGACGATTATATTTTCATTTAAGAATTTTATTATTTAGTTGCAAATTTAACAAGTTTGTTCTAGTCATCCTTTTTGGTTGAAATATCTACTATTACATTATTCGTTGAGGATTCATTTTTTTGTTAGAAAAGCATACTTTTTGTTGAAGATTCATCCTTTTAGTTGGAAATTCTTTTTTTTTTAATTTAAAATTTAATTATTCAAGTTGAACATTCATCATTTTTGTTGAAAATCCATCTCGTTGATTGAAAGTTCAACTACTTTGTTGAAAACTAATTTTTTTGGTTAAAAGATGAAATTTTCTAACTAAAATTGTAACCATTCCAATTTAGGTTGAAAATCGATTTTTTGGAATTGAAAATTCAACTACTTGTGTCAAAGTTGAACAACTTTGTTGAAAATTAATTTTTTTGCTTTTCCATTTTTTTGTTGCTTAAAATTAATTTTTTACCAGAAAATGTAACTTTTTCATTTTTTGTTGAAAATGGATCTTTTTTAATTGAAAATTCGGTTTTATTGGTAGGAAACTGCAAAAAAAACTTTTATAAATTGAAAAAAAAAATTTTCTTTTTAATTTAAGAAAAACAGAAAAATTGTTGGTTGAAAGTTTATCAACTGTTTTGTTGAAAATGAGCTTTTGTTGGCAGAAATTCAACTATTTTCTTGAAAATTCATGTGTTTTTTTTAATCCTTCTTTTTTGGAAGGGAATTAATGTTCTGGTTGAAAATTCCTCGTTTTGTTTTTAGAATTCATGTTCCTAGGCTGAAAATTCAACTATTTTATTAAAAAGTCAACTATTTTGTTTAAAATTTGTTTTTTCGTTTAAAATTAATTTTTTACTCGAAAATGTTACTTTTCCATTTTTTGATCTTTTTTAGTTCAACATTCTTCTTTATTGGTATAAAACTCATACTTATGCTTAAAATTGCAACTTTTTAGTTGAAAATTAACTTTTTGTTGAAAATTTGTTTTTAGTAAAAAAATTTTTTTTTTTAGTTGAAAATTCAACTCCTTATTCGAAAATTCATGTACTTTGTTGAAATTTCTTTTTGGCTGAAAATTCATCTTTGTAGATAGAAAATTCCAGTATTTGGCTAAAAATTCAACTATTTTGAGAGAAATTGAACTATTTTGCAAGGATTTTTTCTTAAATTATTAAAAATTACTTTTTACCCAAAAATGCACATTTTCCATTTTTGATTAAAAATTAATTTTTTTTTAGTTGGATATTCGCCTTAATTATAGAAAAATAATATTTTTTGTTGAAGTTTTCTCTTCTGGTTGAAAGTGCAACTGCTTGGTTGAAAATTAACTTTTTTGTTAGAAATTCATCTTTTTTATTAAAAATGAATATTTTACCCAAAAATGCAAATTTTCCATTTCTGGTTGAAAAATCATTTTTTTTTTTAGTTGAAAATTCTGCTTTTTTGGTACAATACTAACATTTTAATAAAAATTGTCTCTTTTGGTTGAAAGTCCAACTGTTTAGTCGAAAATTAACTTTTCTGTTAAAAATTTAAATGTTTTGACTGAAGTTTAATATTTTTGTTTCAAAGTTCAATTATTTGGTTGAAAATTCATCCTTGTAAGAAGAAAATTCTAGATTTTAGTGAAAAATTCAATCATTTTGTTGAAAATTTGATTATTTTGTGTACAATTAAACTATTTTGTTAGAAATTCATCTTTTTTGGTAGAAAAATTCAACTGTATTGTTGAAAATTCGTCTTTTTGGATTAAAAATTTCTCTTTTATTGTAAAAAAGTTAATTGTTTTATTAAAATAAATAGATTTTGGACTTTAAAATATAAATTTAAAATTATTTTATTCCGTTTGTAAAATATTCTATGTTAAAAATTTCAGAAGATTAGATTTTGGTCTTTAAATATTAATAGTCAAGGAAAATGAAAAATTATTCAGGGAGAACTGAGGAAAAAGTAAACGAATTTTAAAGTCACTATGATTATATCAACATCAAAAAATGATTTAATTAAAAAAAATGTCATCAAATTATTGTTAAATTTGAAGAAATAGGGGAAAAATGAGAAACTTCGCAATATGATATTTACGATTGCAGCTTCTTGATTTTTTGTGATAAAAAGAACAATCACAAAAAACGGCTTTTTGACTACAAAATCAGATTTTGTGTGTGTATGAGAAAATTAGCATATAACACTTTTTTTTATTTCTAATAGATCTACAACTTCTACTGTGTTTTGTGAAAATTATGTTTTCTTTATAAAAAAAGGTACCTGGATAAATGCATTTTTTTATCTTAGAAAACCTGGAGCATTTTTTAGAAACGCTAGACATTCTGTTTTAATAGAAAAGGTATTTCATCCACAACTTTGACTGGCTTATTATATATTCATCATGCATTTTCCTTAACTAACCGGCGATTAGTCTTGTACTTTCATTAACTTAACGCAAATATTACCCTTCAATGGAATGTAAAACCAGCGAACTAATTTTTTTTCTTTTTTTTTTTCATAA
>JAUELO010000353.1:744594-757397 GCA_032357855.1 Amphibolips quercusostensackenii
GCTGAAAATTTATCGTTTTAAGTTATAAATCTATCTTATGGTTGGAAATTCGTATTTTTGGTAGAAAATTAATCTTCTTGGTCAAAAAACATTCCGTTTTCAAAAAAAAAAACGTTTTCTCATGGGTTTTTGAAAGTTGCACCTTGAAAAGAAAGGAAAAATTTCGATTCATCAAGAATTAAATTCTTAAATTTTAATGATTTATTTGCCAATGTCTATTAATATCAGTGAGAATTCATTAATCAAATTAATTTTGACATATGACTCACTTGTTTCTAAAATATTATTGGTCCTTCCTAGAAAAAAATGCACCAATGAAAACGCACGTTTGAAATCAGCTGTGAAATGTGATGTCAAAAAAAATAGACAAAACGTCTAGTTCACAATGGGTGCTTTTCTTTCCGAATAAAAAACAAAAAAAACGGACTTTATCACAATTTCGAACATATAATTGAGTCTTCAAATCTGCATATTCCGTTAAAAAGGTAAATGCTGAAATTCTTTTGCGGATCAATTGAGAATATGCATCGTTTAATAAGTTAGGTTATGTTATCGGGTGCTTACAAACATTTTTAAATTTTGACTTTCCAGATTACCTTTGTGACAATTGATTCTTATTTAGTTTATAATTTTATCTTTATATAACAAACAATGATATTTTTGGCTAGAAAAATACAGATTTGCCAACAAAATAATTCTTTTTTTTGTCAGCGCATATACAGGTTATAGTAGATCTTTTAATAGGGCGTCTAAAAAAAAAACTTCTTCATTCGCAGTTCTAATAGGGATAAAAACTTTCTTGCGTGAGTCAAAAACACTCCCCTAAAGTTTTTTTAAAAAAATACATATGTATAGTCAAAAAGCACTAAAAGGCGGCACACTTATTATTTGTAGACCAACACATTTTTTTAGGAATTCTAAAATACCAGAAAAAAAGGTTCAAAGCAAGTAAATTTATACCTGTTTTTCAATAATGACATTTAAATAGTTTTACCCTGTCTGAACGACCTTGAAATATAAAAAAATATTTAAAAAGTCGACTTTTTCGCTATTTTTTTTAGGTTATATCAATTCTGTTAGATGACATCTTGCTGTTTTTTCGAAGGATATCGTTTTTAATTGACCCAAGTATCATAATTATAAAGGTTTTTTAGTTGGCATTGCGTTCGATAATGTTTATTTTTGTTTTGCAATCAATTTTTAAAAAGTATATATTTTTTCAGTAAAATAAAAATTAGATTTTTTATTTTTCGTCCCGGACTGATATAATTTATATTTTCCAAAAAATGTTGTTTGTTAGTAAATTTGGTAAATTTTTCAGTTAATAATATAATGCATTTCAACCTCGGATATGAGTTAAAACTTAATGTAATTGATATAAATTTTAATTTTATTTTTAAACACAACAATTAATGTTGTTTCGGCCAGGGATAGGGTCCAAAACTTAAATTAAAAGATCAAAAATATATCAACTTTGTATATCATACACAGATCAACTTTATATATAAATAATATATAAATAAAATTTATTTTTAAATGTTTATAAACGTAATTGATAGAAGAGAAAATTTAAATTGTAAATGACTGTTAAATAATGGGAAACAATTCTGTTCTCAACATTTCGCTATCACTCTGTAATTTGTAAACTTCTTACATTTTCAAAGAGATAAAAAATAAATTGTGGGCAAAAACTTATTTTGAAGAATTCGAAAAAAAAAATAGAATCTGTTTAATAATTATGAATGATTTGAGATTAAATTTCATTCAAAATTTCTGGTTATTTTTTTAATAATGTAGGTTTTTTTTTACGAACAATTTCAAGTTTTGAAGATTTCAAAATGTGTGGAATAATTATATCAAAGACTTTCAGACAATTTTTTTAATATTTCAGAATTGAAATTTTTTTTAGGTAGACTGAATTTTACAGGGTGTCAAGAGAATAAAAAAAAATCTTTAAATGTTTTAAAAAAGTGTAAAAAATTTTAAAGCAAAATTTTGCGATTTAGCTATGTTACATAATTTTAGAAAAACTGGATTAAGTTTAAGAAATATTTAAAAGTTTTGAAGCGATTCAAAATTAATTAAAACTTTTAGGTTCCTAGAAAAAATTAAAATGGCCTTTTATTAAGACAAATTAATTTTAAGAGATTATTTAAAAAGATCTCAAAAGGTTTCCAATATTGGTCATACAAGAATCTAAAAGATTTGAAGTCAATTTTTGAAATTTCGCAGAATTATAAAAAATTCACGAAAAATTTGAATAATATTTAAAGATTAGAAGGTTTAGAAGGTCTGAAAAGATTAAAAAAATAATTATTTTCAGATTCGCGTGAAAATTTTAAATGATTTGTTATTTTGAAAAATAAACTTAAAGAAAAAACTGAACAAGATCTTTACGAATTTCAAACGACTTCCTAAAATTTCGATAAAGTGTGTAGAAGATTTTAAAGCGAAATGTTTTAATTTGGTAAGATTAAAAAATATAAAAAATTGAGTAAATCCAAAAAATATTTAGAAAAATTGAAGAGATTCAAAAAGAATTTTGAAAGGTTTCAAGAGAATAAAGAAATTTTCTTAAACTTTAGAAGATTATAATGCAATTTTTTTACATATTGAATGACTTTAAAATTTTAAGAAAAATTCTAGTCACTTATAAATATTTTTAGGAATCTGAGACGTTTTAAATAGATTAGGAATACTTAAAAACTTGGAAACATTTCCGAAAGTTTATCAAACATTTCTTGATTGCTTTCAAACTTTCTTTCAAAAAGACTTGAATTTTTCCTAGTATTTTATAAAACCCGATAAAACAAAACAAAATTTTTTTAAATCTTCTAGATTCTTTTTTGACACATCTGAAGTGTTCAAAAATCTTTTTTAATTTTCTCAAAAATCTGATAAAAATTATATTCATATATATTTAAAAGTTTGATCCAGGACTTTCAACTGTTTTGTTGAAAAATCGTCTTCTTTGGTTGGATTCAACTGTTTTTTGGTTTTAAATTATCATTTTTTTAGTTGAAATATCGATTACATTTTTTGTTGAAAATTCAACTACTTCGTTACAAATGGAAGTAATTTCTCGAAAATTAATTTTTTTAGTTGAACATCTATTTTTTTGTAAATTCGTTTTTAAATGGTTGAAAATTAGTTTCTTATCTAAAAAATTTAACTTCCATTTTTGGATAAAAATTTTTTTTTTTAGTTGAAAGTATATGTAACATTTTGTTGGAAAATTAATTTCTTTAGTTAAAAATTTATATATTTTGTTGAAAATGCATTTCGCTGTTGGTAAAATATTAATTTTTTTAACTAAAAATATAAATATTTCATTTTTTGTTTAAAATTGATATTTTTTCGTTGAAAATTGATGCATTTTGTTTAAAATTCGTCTTTTGTGGTAAAATATTAATGTTCTTAGTGAAAAATTTATCTTTTTTGATGAAAATTCGTTTCTTTGATTGAAAATGTAATTATTTTGTGGAAAACTCGTTTTTTGTGGTTATTTTTTTTTAACTGTGAATACAACTATTCCATTTTGTGTTAAAAATTTATCTTTTTTAATTGAAAATTAATGTATTTTGTTAAAAATTCATTTTTTGGTAGTAAGTTAATCTTATTAGTTCAACATTTATTTTTTTGGTAAAGATTCCTGACTTTTCATTAAAAATTAATTGTTTTATTAAAAGTTTAACTATTTTGTTGAAAATTCATGTATTTTGTTGAACGTTCTACTTTTTTTAGTAGAAAATTAATCTTATTGGTCAAAAATTAATTTTCTGGTTGAAATTTGATTTCTTTGGTTAAAAATGGAACTATCTTGTTCAAAATTCATGCGGTTTGCTGAAAATTCTTCTTTTTTAGTAGAAAATTAATCTTGATAGTTGAAAACTCATTGTTTTCTTTTTGATAAAGTTTTCTAATTTTTGTTGCAAATTCATTTCTTAGGTTAAAAATGTAACTATTTTGTTGAAAATTTATTTATTTTGTTAAAAGTTAATCTTTTTTTTTGTTGGAAAATTAATCTTCTTGGTTAAAAGTTCATTTTTTTTTAAATCATTCCTTAGGTTAAAAATGTAACTAGTTTGTTAAATTCATGTATTTTTATGAAAATTCGCCTTTTTCGGTACAAAATTAATCTTATTGGTTGAAAATTCATTTTTTTGGTTAATGGCTTATAATTTTTGTTCAAAATTAATTTCTTTGGTTGAAAATTCATATTTTTTTGGTAAAAAATCAATCTTCTTGGTTGAAATTTCATTATTTTGTTAAAAAATTCAACTTTGTTGGTAGAAAATTAATCTTCTTATTTGAAAATTCATCTTTTTGGTTGAAAATTCAAGTATTTCAGTTAAAGATTTATCTTTTTAGTAAAAAAATATCTTTTTATCGAAAATAAAAGTACTCGGTTAAAGATTTAACCCTTTTGTTAAACATTCATCTTTCTGGTTTTGAAGTAATCTATTCCAGTTGAACATTTATCATTATAGTTAAACATTCATCACTTTGGTTGAAATTTGTTTTTTTTTTATCAAAAATTAATTTTGCAAACTAAAAAATTTGTCTTTTTAGGTAGAAAAATAAAATTTAATGTTGAAATTCATCTTTTTAATCGAAAATTCAACTACATGTTTCAAAATACATTTTTTAAGTCAAGATTCATCGTTATAGTTGAAAATTAATTAATTTGGTTAAAAGCTTAAACATTTGGTTACAATTTTTGTTTATTTGTTAAATATTCTTTTTTGTTGTTGAAAATTAAACTACTCCGTGTTTGGTTGAAAATTGATCTTCTTTAGTTTAAAATTCAATACCTGGGTGGAAAATTTATTCATCTTTTTGGTTGACATTGCATTTTTTTATTGAAAATTTAATTATTTTTTTTAAAACTCTTTTTTTTGTGGTTAAAAATTAATTTTTTTAATTGTACATATAACTATTCCATTTTGGGTTAAAAATTTATCCTTTCCAGTTGAAAAGTAATGTATTTTGTTATAAATTCTTTTTTTTTGTAGAAAATTAATCTTATTAGTTGCAAATTTTGTTTGTTGGGTGAAGATTACTAATTTTTGTTGAGAATTAATTTCTTTGGTTAAAAATGTAACTATTTTGTTAAAAATCCTCGTATGTTACTGAAAATTCGTCTTTTTTGGTTGAAAGTTAATCTTATTGGTTAAAAATTCATTATTTTTGGTTAAAAATTACTAATTTTTGTTAAAAAGTTAATTCTTTGGTTTAAAATTAATCTTTTTTAATAGAAAATTAATCTTCTTGGTTAAAAATTTATTTTTAGGTTGAAGATTCCTGATTTTTGTTGAAAATTCATCTATTTTGTTAGAAAATTAACCTTATTGGTTGAAAATTCGTTTTTTGTTGTTGTTGTTAAAGTTTCCTAACTTATGTTGAAAATTCATTTCTTTGGTTAGAAATATATCTACTTTGTTCAAAATTCATGCATTTTGATAAACATTCACCTTCTTTGGTACAAAATTAATCTTATTGTTTGAAAATTCATTTTTTTGACTAAAGATTCATAATTTTTGTTGAAAATTAGTTTCTTTTGTTAAAAATTAATCTTGTTTGGTATAATATTAATCGTCTTGTTTAAAAATTCATTTTTTTTGGTTGAAGATTCCTAATTTTTGTTAAAAGTTCACGTATTTTGTTAAAAATTCATTCTTCTGTCATAAAATTAATCTTTTTGGTTGAAAAGTCATATCTTTGATTAAAAATGTAACTATTTTGTTAAAAATGAGTACATTTAGCTGAAAATTCGCCTTTTTTGTACAAAATTAATCTTATTGGATGAAAATTCTTCTTTTTTTTTATGTTAAAGATTCTTAATTTTTGTTGAAAATTCTTTCTTTTTTCTTAAATTAAAAATTCATCTTTTTTTTGGTAAAAAATTAATCTTCTTGGTTGAAAATTCGTTTTTTTGGTTTAAAATCCATCTATTCCAGTCGAACATTCATCATTTTAGTTGAAATCATTTTAGTTGAAAATTCATGACTTCGGTTGAAAACTTGTTTTTTCATCAAAAATTAATTTTTTGAACTGAAAACTTAACTATTCTATTTTTAGTTGAGAACTGATTTTTTTTTGTTCAAAATTGAACTATTTGGTCAAAAATGATCTTTTTCAGTTGAAAATCAACTATTTGGTTGACAATAAATGTATTTTGTTATTTAAATTGATTTATTTATTTATTTAAATTTTACATAAATATGCACTGAATTTTAAGTATAAGCTAAAATAAAAATTTGTTTCGACTCGATTGTTTTTAAAAAACGCGAAATATTTGTGTGGCTCCATGCTATGAAAAATTATATCTGTAAAAAAACTTGAGATACCTGGAAAAAAACCTGGAATTGTCAGGGATTTTTTCTAGGATTTAAGTAGATACCTTGGTAATTCTGATTAAATAGCGAAAAAGTCGATTTTTATTATATTTCCGCACAGGAAATTTGAATCTAATTGCTAATTTAATGTTTTTAACCTTAGAAGAAATGACAACTTGTTCAGCTCGTGGTTGTTCCAGTTCAAGTGCTTCAGGTGCTTCCTTTCAACATTTTCCAACTGATCCAGTTAGAAGAAAAATATGGAAAACTGCAATGAATCGTCCAAAGTGGCGTCCGACTGAATCATCAGTATTATGTGAAGTAAGCGGCTTTTTTAAACTTGTTATATCAACTAGTAATCAAAATGTATAATATTTTATTTAACTAAATTGTATAATATTTCAGATACACTTTGAAGAAGACTCGTGGGAACGAGTTGACGGAACAAGACGACTACGAGCAGATGCCACTCCAACATTATATCTAACCACTGGAAAAAGTAAGAGAGAATTAAATAAAAACAAAATTGCTAAAACTAATTTGTTGAAAACGAAGAGAGCTCGTCTCATGATGCGCAGGGCAAAAGATTCCTTAAAACCTTATGTGGGATCTCTAAACCAAGATGACGAAGACTCTGATGATCAGAGGGACTCTAAAGAGCACGGTGAAGATTTTAACAAAGCATCGACTTCTGCAAACATTTCCGATTCAAGTGTAAACGAAAATTCGACAGATGATGATTCTGACTACGAAAGATTGTTGAGCAAACTAGAAAATACGAAAAAGAGACTTGAGTCAAAACTAAAAGCACAGATAGTTAAACNNNATCGTTTGCGAAGTCGTGTAAAGAAGGAAAACATTTTTAAAATGAAAAGACGAAAGCTCTTACGGACCGTTTTTAATCCTGATCAAATAGAAGCACTAGAGAGAAAAGACAAGAGTCAGATAAACTGGTCAGATGCTACAATAAAAAAATCTCTTGATTTGAGAATGTCTTGTGGTGATGGTGGCTACGGCTGTTTATTGGGTTTAAACATTCCCCTACCGTCGTCGAACGTCCTTCGAGACAAACTCCGGCATTCACCTTTTAAAAGCGGAATCCAGGAAAACATATTTGAGTTACTAAAAAACAAACTCGACAATCCCGAACACGATTACGAGAGAGACTGCGCCTTACATTTCCGGGAAGTGGAATTAGGTACTTACAATCCGGAAGACATCAACGATTTCGGAGAAGATCTAACGTTACTGAAACCAGGTGAAGAACCCACACACGCCCTAATTTTCATGCTCGTTGGAGCTGCTATCCAGTGGGAGCAGATCGTCGCCTTTTACTTCATTGGGCCCACAATTAAAGACTCGCAATTGGAAATCGTCTTCATGAAAATAATCGAAAAGGCCGAAGAATCTGGATTAAAAGTGCACAGTGTAACTTCTGATATGGGATCATTTCGTAGAGCAGCGTGGAGGACCTTTGACATAACAGCGGGTCGATTTTCTGTCACTATAAACAGCACACCTCATCCCAGAGACGAAAGTCGTGAGCTGTGCTTCATCGTGAACCCGTCGGACTTGATAAAAAGTCTACACTATGAAATGAAAGACAAAAAAGTGATACACTTTCCAGATTCGATTCAAGAACAGTACGATTTACCTGCGAGCACTGTGAATCTAAATCTGTTTGAAAAACTTTTATACACCCATGGGGATCAGGAAATTACGGTTATGCAGAAACCCGAAGATCTGGAAACTAGAGTCACAACTGATCCACTCTTCAAGATCAGAGACGAAGCAGCATACAGAACCACAGCGTGGTTTCTGACTCTGATAGCAAAATGGTTTGCGATAATGACCTATAGGTATCCAAATTGCCCCATGACTAAATACGATGCAGAGGAGTACGAGGAAAGATGTTCAACCCTCGAGGACATCATCACGATCTTCAGGGCATTGAGATTCGGGGAAAACACTTCCTGGACGCCGGTGCAAACTGGTTTCGTCATCTCCACAGCTTCACTTCTTGAACTAGCCGAATACTACTTGGGAAAACAGAAGTTTGAATTCCTACTTACTACGAGAATTACACAAGGTACCCTGGGTAATATATTATTGGCTACTAGTACCTTGAATCCAGAACTGAGTGCTTCACAACTGAAAAAGAATTTGAAGTCCATAATGGCCTTCCAGATATTTAAGGACTTCAAGTCATTTGACAATTTTAAAACCGAAGATACGGCGGATTATTTGGAAGTTATGAAACAAGAATAACTTTTTGTATTGTCCTTTTCTACGAATAAGAAATTTTTGCAAATCGTAGCATTATCTTTTAAAGAATTGTCTTGCCGAGGTGATATTTATTATATTCAATTAGGTAGTAAGTTACAGACTGTATTATCACTTGCGTGTATTGTTTGATATAGCAATAAAGAACATTTATTATTAAAATGTTCTATTATTTAGATTGTCAAAAGAGTTTTCAGTTTGGTGTTTTATTAAAAAAATGTAGGAAGAATAATAAGGGTCCATCAATAAACTACGTTAAAAATTTGAGCGGGGAAAGGGGCCTGAAGATAAATTTTAACAAAGTTGATGAATTTTGCGAAAGATGGCCCTCCAACGGTATAGTTCAAAAATAGCGTATTAATTTTGAAAATCACTTTTATATTTCAGACTTAACATTCTTCACCCTATTCCTTTTTCAAAGAATTCTTCTTTTTTCAATGTTAAAAATTTATCTTTTTTGGCTAAAATATCAACTATGTACTTGGTTGAAAGTTGAACTGCATTGTTACAAATTAATTTTTTTGGATGAAGATTGATCTTTTTTATTGAAAATTAAAATGTTTTGTTGAAATTTCATTTCATTTTTGGTTGAAGATTACTTTTTTACTGAAAATTTAACTACTGCATTTTTTGTTAAATAGTTGTCTTTCGTAGTTAAAACTTCAACTATATGGTTGAAAAGAAATATTTTACATTGAAAATTCCACTATTTGATTGAAATTTCGTCTTTTTGGTAGAACATTAATCTTCTTGGTTAAAAAATCATCTTTTTAATTAAAAATTCAACTATCTGGTTGAAAGTTGAACTCTTTTCTTAAAAATCCACTTTTTTAACCAAGGTTTAGCATTTTAGTTTGAAATTAATCTTTTTGGATGAAAATTTAACTCTCGTTGAAAATTATTTTTTTTAGTATAATTTTTTTTTTACTGAAAATGTAACTATTCCATTTTTTATTCAAAATTAATATTTTAAGTTGATAATATTGACCTTTTCTAGTTAAGAATTTAACTATTTGGTTGGAAATTCATTTCTTTAGGTGAAATGTAAATATTCTGTTAAAAATCCATGTATTTTGTTGAAAATTCGTCTTTTTTGGTAGAAAATTAATCTTACTGGTTGAAAATTATTTTTTTTTGGCCAAAGATTCCTACTTTTTGTTAAAAATTAATTTCTTTGGTTAAAAATTAATCTTCTTCATTGAAAATTCATTCTCTCAGTTAAAGATTCCTAATTTTTGTTAATAGTTCATGCATTTTGCTAAAAATTTATCTTTTTGGTAGAAAATTAGTCTTTTTGATTGAAAATTCATTTCTCTGATTAAAAATGTAACTATTTTGTTAAAACTTAATGTATTTTGCTGAAAATTCGCCTTTTTTGGTACAAAATTAATTTTATTGGTTAAAAATTCATTTTTTTCTGTTAAAAAGTTATCTATTTTGGTAGAAAATTAATCTTCTTGGTTGAAAATTCTTATTTTTGATTAGATTCTTAATTTTGTTGAAAGTTCATGTATTTTGTTAAAGAGTGATCTTTTTTGGTAAAAAATTCATCTTTTTAGTTTAAAATTCAAGTATTTCAGTTAAAGAGTCATCTTTTAAGTTAAAAATTCATCTTTTTTATTGATAATAAAAGTTCTTGGTTAAAAGTTAAACTCTTTTGTTAAAACTTCATCTTTTTTGTCTAAAATATCAACTGCTTGGTTGAAAGTTGAACTACATTGTCAAAAATTAATTTTTTTTTGTTGAAGATTTATCTTTTTGATTAAAAATTAAAATATTTTTTTGAAAATTTATTTAATTTTTTATTGAAAATTACTTTTTTTACTGAAAATTTAACTACTACATTTTTGATTGAAAATGTATCTTTTTTAGTTACAACTTTAACTGTTTGGTAGAAAAGTAATTTTTTTAGTTGGCAATTACACTATTTGATTAAAATGTTGTCTTTTTTGGTAGAAAATTAATCTTCTTAGTTAAAAAAATAAAAACTATTTGGTTGGAAATTCAATTGTTTTTCAACAAAAATTGAACTATTCCGTGTTTGTTTAAAATTTATCGTAGAAACTTATTCTTTATACTTGGACATGCTTTCGGTGGGAAATTCAACTATCTGGCCAAAAAATAAATTTTTTGGTTGAAAATTTATCATTTTAAGTTAAACTTAATTGATGTGGTTAAAAATTTTTATATTTTATAGAAAATTCAATTTTTTTAAAACTTTTTAATCTAAAATGTTCGTTTTTTAGTTTCAAAATTAATGTATTTTGTTGAAAATTCGTATTTTTGGTAGAAAATTAATCTTGGTTAATAATTAATCTGCTTTAGTTGAGGATTAAACTTTTTTGTTGAATACAACTGATTTTAATTTCAAATTGAAATTTTTTCTGTTCGAAATATCTACTATAACATGTTTTGTTAAAAATTCATTGTTTTTTTGTTAAAAAATCAACTACTTAATTTACAGTTGAACTATTTTGCAAAAAATTAATTTTTTGGTTAAAGGTTTATCATTTTAGTTGAAAAATTCACTATCTAGTTGTAAATTACCATTTTTGTTGGAAATTGAAAAAAGTATAATAAAACTGTTACAACTGTTACATGCTTAATTGAAAATTAATATTCTTTTATTGTAAAATAAACTTTTTTGGTAAAAAATTTAACTATTTCTTTTATTCAACATAATTTTTTTTCATAATCATATTTTCGGGTTGAAGATTCGACTTTTCTGTAGACGATTAGCCTTTTTGGCCTCAAAATTCTACAATTTGGTTGAAAATCGTCTTTTTTGAAAGAACGCTAATCTTCTTCATGTATAATTAATCTTTTCGTTTGAAAATTTAAGTATTTGGTAAGAAAATCACTCTTAATTTAAAATTCAACTCCATACTTGATTGAAAGATGAACTACTTTATTAAAGAATTAGTTTTTTTTTAATTCACCTCTGGTTGAAAATTTAGCTGTTTTTTGAAGTTTTTGTTCGCTTAAAGTCAATTTTTCTTATCTTCAAATTACCCTATTCCATTATTAATTGAAAATATATCCTGTATAAGTTGGAAATTTAACTTTTTGATTAAAAATTCATGTATTTTGCTAAAAATTCAATTTTTTTGTTTAAAATTCGTCTCTTGATTGAAAGTTTAACAATTTAATTGTAAACTTAATTGTTTGATTGAAATTTTTGGTTTTTTTCATTTTAAAAAGTAATTTTTAACTAAAAATTTATTTTTCCATTTTTAGATGAGAATTTACGTATTTTGTTAAAATTAATTTTTTTTTGTAGAAAATTAATCTTATTGAATAAAGAATTAACTTTTTGGTTGAAAATTCAACTTTCTTTGAATGTCGAACTCTTCATGGAAAATAATTTTTTTCATAATTCATTATTTTAGTTAAAAATTCATCTTTTGGTTGTATATTTAACTGTTTTGTTGAAAATTCGTCTTTTTAGTTTGAAAATTCATCTTTTACGGCAGAGAAATCATCTTTATAGGTTCAAGATAAACTTTTTAATGAAAATTCAAATGTCTTAAGGATTCGTCTTTTTTGCTTGCAAATCTAAATATTTGGTTAAAAGTTCCAACTATTTTGTTGAAAAATCGTCTCTTTTGTTTGAAAGTTCAACTGTTTAGATTTTAATTTATCTGTTTAGTTAAAAAATAATTTTTGTTTAAATTCGTCTTTTTGGGTTAAAAATTCATATTTTTTTGTAAAAAATGGTTTTTGGATGAAAATTTGACTTTTTTCTTGCAAATGTAATATATTTCGAATTGAAGTCTTAAGCGTTTCATACTGAATTCAATATATAGTATCTGCATCAATTTTTTTCAAAAGAATTTATTACCCTATTATTCTCCAATTTTCGTGCAAGAACACCCTATTTCCCTTTTTTGAGAGGATTTTGGCGCCTAAAATTTATTTATTACTATTTTGAATAATTTTTTATTCATTTCAGGAGCGTATAGTTCACTACACGGTCACGTAGGCATATTGGCAAATAAAGTCACTAGAAACGCGAAAAACTGCAGAATAAATATGAAATCCGTGCTTATAAGGGGACCTTTAGGTACGCTTTTTTTTGTTTGAATTGATACTCTCCTCAATGAAAGGTACGTACCAGACGTTTTCTGAGAAAAGTCAAGAAAACGCATAATTTAACCCATTTTTGAAAAAAAATGCATTTTA
>JAUELO010000353.1:804179-819179 GCA_032357855.1 Amphibolips quercusostensackenii
GAAAAAAAATGCTTTCAGAATTTATGTATTTTATATAAATTTTCAGGTTTTATAGGTTCCACTTAATTTTATAATTTTCAGTATCTTATAAGAGAGAGACTGGAGAAAGTAAGAAAAGGACAACAAATATAGAAGATAAAGGATAATCAAATCAACCCCCTAAGATGGCCAGGTCGACTGTTCAAGGAGATTAAGTCGACGATCTGAGATGATTAAATCGACCCTATGGATGAGCGATTCGACCGTTTATAATGATCAATTCAGGCCTCTGTGATTATCAGTTCGACTTTTTATAATGTTCGAGTCGACTGTCCGAAATTATCAATTCGACACAGTGAGATAATCGATTTGAACCTCTTTTTTTAACCTTCTAGAGATAATCGCTTTAGCCATCTTTAAGGGCTGTCCTATAGTTGACCCTCCAACAAAGTCGGTCTACACATCTGGATGGCCAGACTAGCCTTTCATTTTTCTACGTGCAAAAAAGATGAATTTTCAGCAAAATATCTAAATTTCTTACCAAATATTTGAATTTTGTAACTAAATAGTTTAATTTTCAACCTAAAAAGATGAGTTTTTAATCGAAGAGTTAAATTTTTAACCAAAAAGAATTAATTATCAAACAAATAGTTGATTTTTCAACCAAAAAAGATACATTTTCAATGAAAAATGGAATAGTTGATATTTAACCAAAAACAGATTTTGATTTTAAATACAAATACTTGAATTCAACCAAAAAAGACGAATTTTCAACAAAATAGTTAAATTCTCAATCAACACAGATTGTAACCCAAAAAAAAAACATTTTTACTAAAAGAGATAAATTTTTATATCAAGAAGACAAATTTTCATACAAGAACGAATTTTCATTCAATAATGATAAACATTAATTTTCAACTTGGAAAAACGTTAAAAAATATTTTAACTTTATATTAAAAAGTTGATTTTTAAACCTAAAAGATTAATTCTCAATAAAAAATTTAATAGAGAAATTCTCAACTAAAAATGATCAATTTTCAACCAAAAATAGAACAGTTAAATTTTTAGCTGAGAAAATTCATTTTCAGCAACAAAAAATTCTCACAAAAGTAGTTAAATCTTCAACCAATAAAATCCATTTTTCACTTTTAAAAAATAATTTTTTTAACGAAATATTAAAATTTTCCACAAAATAATTATATTTTCAACAAAATAATTACAATTTCAACCAAATAGTTAGATTAACAACCGAAGGGGAACTTCTTTGATTGAAATATGCATTATTTTTAAAAAAAGTAAGAGGATGGGAATATGAGAACAGAGGAAAAAATGTGAAATATGCATAACGTTTGAAACTGAAATATCAATTTAAACAAATCTTCACGGAGAAAAATGAGTCTGCTAAAGTTAAAGAATGCGCCGTTAAAATCCATAATCTTTACAAAAAGACTATGCTGTCCCTATATTTGAACTGAAAATCCTGCAAGTTTAGCAAAATTTGTTCTGCGTTTTCCTGAAGAATACACGGAGAAAATGTATGTTTACATTCAACATCTAGATATTTCGGGTAAACATCTTTATTGTTCAACTATAAGACATCCATCTTCTTCTTTGTTTTTTGATTTTTTGTATCAATGAACAAGTTTAAATACGACACGAAACATTGACTATAAGCTTTATCAAGTGAACAAAAGATGTGAACAGCGTTTTTCATGAAATTGACTATGAGCTTCATCAAGTGTCCGATAGGGGTATAGCGTTTTCCTGCACTCGAAAAACGACTTTAACACCTTGAATATTTTAGTCTGACATCTCAGAAGTTTCAGCTTAACATACAAATACTTTTACGCCTAACACCTTAAAAAGATAGATGTTACGCGTTCATATCTGTATCTTTAAATTTTATACTTTAAACATCTAAGTTTGAACTACCATTTTTTCCATGACTATTTATGAAAGAAATATGAATTTGATGTGACTTTTGTGGGAAAAAATTTAATCTGACTTAAGTCGGGATGATTTCATTTGGAACAATAGTGTCTGACTGAGTCTCTTTTATACTGTAATTAACGAAGTGAAGAGACTTCTCAACCCTTGGACAGGTGAATGGAAACAGTAAGCTTTTTCACTTGCGTCAAAGGTTTAATTGTACACTGTCTACATTCATATATGGAGCCGGTAAAAGATAAATAAAAAACACCAGTTTTTCACATTAAGATACTATCATATAGTGTGATATTAAAGAGGAAGTGTCCACTGTCTAATTTGGGATATTTGAACTTGGAAGAAGCTAAATTTTGAAATATTTTTAAAAAACGAAAAATTTTCAATCGAAGCCTTCGATGGAAAATTCAAAAATTAAGTCATTCTACCTATGGCACTCATATAAATATGTGAAATACACCTTCACAGTAAATCTGAAGAAATCGTTTTAGCTGCGACGCACAGTGAGCTTCAACCAACATGATAGGTATGATGGAAATGTCAACAAAATTTGTCAACGGTACTTTATTTGTACGCATTTCAGGCTTTAAGAAATGAAAGCTCGAAAATCGCAGTTGATCATGTTCCCGAAACATCTTCAAATCAAATTTCCATTTTTTAATGATATTTAATACGGTGACCATGCACGTAAAACGATTATTATTCGATTCGAAATGACTTAAATATCTTAAACACTATATCCACTGATACCATTATTGATAGCTTAAAAATAATTATATCATAGTAAAATTTTTAAATGAGTTTAAAAACTCCCTTTTTTACATTTTTATTGAACAGCATTCGTTATATATATATATATTTTCTGGTGCCTCTACACGGGATCTTTTTTATTTATAAACTAAGAAAAAATTAGATTCATTCAACAACATCGTTCAGTTGATTTCAAGCAAGAACAATACCCAATACATGATACGAAAACCTGTATCAATATAAAAAAAAATACTGTTAATTTTTCAGATCATTTTTTTGCAGATCAAATTGATATAGGGGAAATCAGTACGAGGTGAACACCAGTACGAACTGAATAATGGAAAAAAATGACTTTTTTCAAACAAAAGTTCTAGTACTATTTTTTTATGAAATGGCAATATTGAAAACAAATTCCATAAACAGTGTTTTTCCACTTACTTGTTACTTATTAATAGAAATATGGAAAAATGTGTTTTTGATATATATTTTCATGAAAAAAAAATTTTACGTGTTTTTTTTCAAAGCCCCATTCGGCACAAGATGAGGTGACAAGTCTATGATAAATGAAAACATGTTTTTGTATAACAGTTTTGGATTATTGTCTCATTAATTTATAAACAATGTCCTTCCATTTTTTTCCGAGAAGTTAAAAATGTGAATATTCACCTCGTACTGAAACAGTACGATTTGAATAAAAGCGCAACGTGCTAAAAGAGTATAAAATATAGAATAAATGGCTAATATAATTCATGTGATGGTTTTTTTTCTATTATTGCTATCTTAAAAATGAATATTACAGCTTTAATATGGTATGTAATACTTTCACAAATTGTTCATGAATTATCAATATTATGTGTTCAAAAGTTTTTCTATCCACCTCGTACTGGTTTCACCTATACCTTCAGATTTAGTAGGGCGTGTAGTCAAATCCTGGAAAAAATGCCCTGATAATTCCAAGTTTTGCCAGGTAGAGTAGTACGGAGCCAGTCAAATATTTCGCATTTCTTACATTTTTCTCTAAAGTCCATGAATTTTAATAATAAGTAAATTCAATTTAAACCGCTTCAAATTCATAACTTCTCAAGTAAAAGTATTGCTTATTTAACAAGAATGTTGCACTTTTAACCAACTAATTGAATTTTTTACAAAAAAGATTACTCTACCAAAAAATACGATTTTTTACCACATTACATGAATTCTCAACCAAGCAGTTGAATTTTCAACTAATAAAAATCTTTTTTCTAAGAAAAGTTACGTTTTAAACAAAACTGAGGAATTTTTATCTAAACTAATGAATCTTCAACTGGAATTGTTGAATTTTCAACCAATAAGATGAATTGTCAATGGGGTCGTTGCATGAATTTTAAATAATATATTTTTTAAATACGGCATACAATTCTGAAAAGCTTAGTGCATTTTAAAAGTTTTTTGAATAATTAATTTTCGAAAAAAAAAAATGTTGAGGAAAAAGTATCGAAACCCCATTTAAAAATTCTGTGACCTTGAAACATCACATCCTGCAAGTCGCTTAAACAATCACTGCAGTTCCTCTATTGACTAATGAAATATCTATAAAGCAGCTGGCGAAACATAAATTACGATTTCAAAGAGAGTATTTCTTTACTTGAAATTGTCAAAAAGCCTCAGCCAGTCGAAACCAAATCTGACTAAAAAATACAATTTTGCTTAAAATATAAAGTCTAAAAAAGATAGTAATGCATAACGTCATTCAAGTACGTGAGAGTAGGATGTTTCCAAGAATAACCTCAAATTTTTATCAATCACATTTTGGAATTACGAGAGAATTTTTCCTCCTCGATCGTCTGCCCAGAGTCCTTTCCGACATAAAATTATGCCGGTAGAGGTCAAAGTGAGTGATTATGAGTGACTTAAGGCACTCGTTGAGAAAAAATTTCTCACCTTTCACATGTCGACTTTTGGCACATTCGCATTGTCACACCTGGTCGCACCTTACAAATCCTGGTTTTAGTGAAACTCTAGGAATTTTAAATACCTTTTAGGCTCTTCTTTATACTTTTGAAACACATTTACAAAAATAAACATAACAATAGGTTATGTTTACTTTTTACACTTGTAATAGTTAGCGGCCATATTGATCCCCTCATTAATTGTACAGCTACGTTACTCAGACTGAATTACTTCCGACAAGTCGCTTCACCAATCAGATTTTCTAGCAAAAATTCAAAAAATAGACTGTTTAAATATTTACAAAAATAATCATACTTATTTGAAAAAACTTTCTTTTAGAAATTACATTTATTTTTTAGTGCCCTTTTAATTTAACTGTGAAAAAAAGATTTAAAATTATGCAACAACCCCAATAAAATGAAGAATATGTAATTGGAATACTTCAGTTTTCAAACAAGATGAATTTTGAAACAAGATTAATTTTCAAACAAGATGAATTTTTAAACAAACAGATTAATTTTCAAACAAAGAGATTAATTTTCAACCGAAAAAGACGATTTTTTAACAAAACACATGAATTTTCAACTAAAAAAAGACCAATCTTCAACCAAAAAGTCGAATTTTTAAATAAAAAATATCAACTTTCAACCAAAAACAAAATAATGCAATTTTTAGTCACAAAAAAGTAATTTTTATCACGCATGCATGGAAGATGCCATATTTCACAGACGTTTTCCGTGCGCATTGTGGCATATTGCACACGCCGTGCGAAGAGCGTTCGCTCTACAATAACCGCACGCTTTTCCGTGTTTTCGTGCGGATAAAATACGAACAATGCATATTTCTCGCATTCGTCATGAAAATTACTGTGTGTAACAAGTGGGAAATGTTGCATATTGCGCCTGCGGGCGCCGTTAAATTTTGAACCTAAAGGTGTATTATCAACTAAAATAATGAATCTTTAACTGGAATAGTTGAATTTTGAAACAAAAAGATTAATTTTTAATCAAAAAAATTAATTTTTAAACAACAAGATTAATTTCTACAAAAAAAAACGAATTTTTAACTGAGAAGGACAACTTCTTAATAAAAAATTAAATAGTTGAATTCTTAGTCAAAGAATTAATGTTCAACTAAAGAGATGGATTTTTAACTAAAAAGATGAAATATTCAACTGGAATAGTTACATTTTCAGTTTAAAAAAAAATTTTAACCAAAGAAAACAACAAATTTTCAACAAAATAGCTCATTTCTCAACCAAAGAGGTGAATTTTCAATTAAAATGACGAATCTTCAATAAAAAAATAATAACTTTTAACAAAAGAGTTTAACTTTCAATCAAGTATGTAATTACATTTTAGTTAAAAAAGATGAATTCTGAACGAAAAATATATTAGTTAATATTTCAACCAAAAAATATTTTAATTTTTAATCAAAAAGATTAATTTTCTACCAAAAAAGACGATTTTTCAACATACCACACAAATTTTCATCGAAATAGTTGAGTTTACAACTAAAAAGACAAATTTTCAACAAAAAATTTAGAATTTTTAAATAAAAAAGATTAATTTTCAACTAGAACTGGAATATTCAAATTTCCAGGTAAAAAATAATAATCTTTAACAAAACTCATGAATTTTCAACTTAAATGATGAATCTTCAACTGGAATAGTTTAATTTTAAACCAAAAACATGAATTTTAAACTAAAATGAGCAGTCTTGAACTAGAATTATGAAATTTAAAAAAAAATTAATTTTTAATTAAAAAAGATAAATTGCAAGCCAAAAATTGACCAGTTAATTCATCAGTTATGAAAATTAATGTTCAACTAAACAGACGAATTTTCACCTAATATGATGGAATATTCAATTGGTATATGTAGTTAAATTTTAAACCAAAAACTATTAATTTTAACTGAAATAATGAATGTTCTAACTAGAATAATTCAAATGGAATAGTTACATTTTCAGTTCAAAAAAATTAATTTTTAACCAAAAAATAAACAAATTTTTAACCAAAGAGATACATTTTCGATTACAATGATGAATCCTCAACCAAAACAAAAAATTAATTTTTAGCAAAAAAGTTTAACTTTGAACCAAGTCATTAATTTTTTATTCCGAAAAAGAAGAATTCTGAACGAAAAGTGTAGTAGTTGATATTTCAAACAGAAAATATAGGAGTTTTTAGTCAAAAACAGTTGAATTCAACCAAAAGACGACTCTTCAACATAAGTTAATTTCAAAGCTAAGAAAAATTTTTCAGTCAAGAGAGTGAAAAAATTGCAAAAAAACTATTAAATCTTCAATCAAAATCATGAATTTTCAACCGAAAAGATTAATTTTCTATCAGAAAGAAGGAATTTTTAATAAAATACATGAATTTTCAGCCAGAAACTTGAATTTTCAACTAAAACCGATCAATTTTTAACCATAAATGGAATACACTCCAAGCCCGATATAAGGCCAGTTTCGGGGGTTGCCTCGCACTGATCTTGGCTCTCCATCGGACGCCTCTAAACGAAAACAGTCTAGTGGTCACACATCAGTGGCGAGCGTCTCTCACACCGCGAGCTGAGAAACTTGTGGGCCAGCAGTTCTACGAAGGAATTAACCGGAGCGGAATTCTATCGAGCCTGGAGTGTAGATAAATTTTCAGTTAAGAAAATTAATTTAAAACCAAAAAACGAAATAGTTGAATACAGTAATGTAATGATACTTTCACAAATGAAGAATAATTGTTATTCAATTTTATATTGCAATAAAAAAAATTAGGCAAGCTCTCGAAAGAATTCCCTAAATTAAAAAAGGCCCTAAAAATACCGGGTTTTCTAGGTAGGGTAGACACCCTAGATTTATTGTGTTCATATAGTACTTTAGTGCTTGAAAAGCGACGATTCGGCAAAATCGTTTTCCATTGCGACGGTAAAAACTTTTCAAGAGACTTGTCTTTCAATTTGACGTCGTGTCGTCGTCTCGCTTGTCTGCCTTCTACGTTTTTCGGCTTATGCTTGCAAGTTTTTGTGAAGCTGCAAAACAGCACTTACCATTTATGCGAAATTTGCAAAGAGAAAAAAAGTTTCTATGTACCTCTCTATATTTCACCTCCAACGTCTAGTCGGTGATGATATGTACTATGTGCTGAGCACATAGTGACTCAGACTATTTCATCTTCCTCAGAGTCTGGTTCTGCTTTGGCTGGAGCTTTCAGAATTCAAACTAAGAACCTCTTGCAATTACACCAACAAATTGGAACGACTGGGAAATCCCGGCAAATGAAATTCCTGACACTATGAAATTGCCGAAAAATAAAGTTTTCGAATGGAAAATTCCCGAAATGATAAAATTACTAAAATATCAAAATCCCGAATTGAAAAATTCCGGAATATTAAAATTCCCAAACAGATTATAATATTGCTAAATTTCAAAACTCCCAGCACATAAAATTCCCCGCAGAAAATGGCTAAATTGAAAAAATATCTGACACTAAAATTCCCGAAACTCGGAAAATTGTTATTTTTATACATATTATTTATTTATTAAGAATACAATAATGAAATTTTCAAACAATAATTGCAAAAAAAATTCTATGATCAAAATATTGCATTAATGTTTTTTTAATACATAAATAATATTGATTAAAAAAAAGTTTTTTATTTGTTAAATTCGAAAATTTTCTAGTGTCGGATATTATAGTGTCGGCTATTTTATAATTCGGCAATTTTCTGTTGGCAATATTATTATTCGAGAATTTTCAAAATCAGAAATATTATAAACTGTTCGGCAATCTTATTATTTGGGAATTTTCCAATTCAGGATTTTTACATTTCGGAAATTTTATAATTTCAGGAATGTTCTATTTCAAATATTTCCTTTTCCGGAAGTTTCAGATTGTCAGGAATTTTATTTTTCGGAATTTTTCAGTAGTCCAAAGAAATTGTTTTTTTGCGTCATTTACACTTGAAACGAATAGTAAATTGAAGAGAATATAAATAAGTTTCAAAATTACTTTCGCATTTCAGGCTTCAAATTCTTTCCCCTAATCTTCTCTTTTCCTTTTTTTCTCTTTTCTAAAGAATTCTTTTCTTTACCTGTTTTCAAAAAACTTAGAACCCCACAAGAAAATCGAACTTTTTTTTATTAAAAGTGCGTTTCTTGGTTTAAAAGTCTACCATTGTATTTTTGAATCGAAATTCATCTTGCTTGATTAATAATTCTACTACCTAGGTGAAACTTTAATAATTTTGTTGAAAATGCAACTATTCTGTTTAGGTCACCTTTTTTCGTCAAAAATTCAACTATTTGGTTGAAAGTATAACTACATTGTTAAAAACCTATTTTTTTTGTTAAAGATTCATCTCCATGGTTGAAAATTTAACTATTTTCTTGAAATTTTGTTTTATTTTTGGTTCCAGATTACTTTTTTAAACTAAACATTGAAGTATCCTCTTTTTGGTTAAAAATTTATGTTTTTTATTTAAAACTTCAACTACTTGGTTAAAAATTTATTTTTTTTACTTAAAAATTCAACAATTTCGTTGAAAATTATTATATTTTGTTAAAAATTTGCCATTTTTTAAAAAATTGAAGGTAGGAAATAAACTATTTTGATGGAAATTTATATACTTTTAGTTAAAAATTCAAATATTTTTGTATAAACTTTATCTAATTGATAAAAAATCAACCCTATTTTTGTTAAAAAATCACATTTCCGGATTGAAAATTTATCTGTTTTGTAGATAATACGCCCTTCTGAATTCAGAATTCAACAATTTTGTTAAAAATTTCTCTATTTTGGTAGAGCATTATTCTTCTTTGTGGAAATTTTTTTTTTTTATTGAAAACTCAACTACTTGATGGAAAGTTGAACTATTTTGTTAAAAATTCATTTTCTTTGAGATCCACCTCTTTTGATGAACATTTAACTATTTTTTTTTACAATTCGTTTTTTTGGTTAAAAATGAATTTTTCAATCTGAAAATGTAACTAATTCATTTTTTGTTGAAAATGTATCCTTTATAAGTTAAAAATTTAAATACTTGTTAGAAAATCCCTGTACTTTGCTGAAAATTCGTCTTTCAAATACGTAGAAAATTATTCTTGTTTGCTAAAAATTCATCCTTTTGGTTGAGGATTCAATTATTTTGTCAAACATTTATCTTTTATGGTTGTGTTCAACTGGTTAAAAATTCGTCTTTTTGGATAGAAAATTAATCTTCTTTAATGAAAATTTATAATTTTTAGTTAAAAATTCAATCATTTTGTTGAAATTTAATTATTTTGTTAAAAATTCAACGGTTTTGGCCGAAAATTCAACTGTTTTTTGTTGAAAATTTTTGGTTGCAAATGCATCTTCGTAGATTCAAAATTCAACTATTTGGTTAAAAATTCAACTGTTTTGTTAAAACTTCAATTTTTTTTTAAAATTCAACTATTTTGTAAAAATCATCATTTTTTGGCCGAAAATTTAACTGTTTTATTGAAGATTGGAAAATCATTTTCCTCGGTGGAAAATAAACTTAACGGCTTAAAAATTCGACTATTATCTAAAAAATTGGTATTTTTGGCTATTTGGTTTAAAATGCAACTTTTTTCAGTTAAATTTTAATATTTTTTGTTAGAAAATTCAACCTTTTGGTTGAAAATGCAGTTGAAGATTTAATTTTTTTTTTTTTGTTAGAAAATCTACTATTCTGTTAAAGTCATCTTTTTTGGACGAAAATTTACCTCTCTTGGTAGAAATAAAACTTTTTGGTTCGGAAATTAAACTGTCTTCCGAAACAAATCGTCTTTTTAATATAAAAATTGAACTACTTGGTTTAAAAACTCAAACATTTGGTTTATAATGCATCTTCGTAGGTTGAAAATTCAAATATTTTGTCGGAAGTTCTACTATGTATTTTGTTAATCATCTTTTTTTATGGACAATATAAACTGTTTTTTTGAAAAATCCTTTTTTTTATTAAAAATTTATCTTTTATGTTAGGAAAGTCATCTTTCTTGGTAAAAAATTTGTCTTTCTTGCTTAAAAATTAATTTTTTGGACGCTTGACTGAGCAGCGCCTCCCCTCTCGACCCCGCGGCTCCTCTCATCGCCAAATGTCTAGGATAATCAATTCTAGAACGGGACCAATCCAGTTTACTAAAACCTAGGTTGAAGTGTATATGCATAAATATTTCACAATTTCTTTAAAATTTCGTTTTTTGCTTAAAAGTTCAACTGTTTGGTGGTTAATGCCACCGTTTGGTTGAAAATAACTTTTTGTCATTGAAAATTAGACTTTTTTAGTTGGAAACTCAACTCTTTTGCTTAAAAATGGCATTTATGCAATTATTTTATTTTTTTAAATTTATTCCCCTACTATTCCCCTATAATTTCATGAAAAATCACTCTATTTCTCCTGCGTTGATAACATTTTGGGCTGTGAAGTCTGATATTTTAATATTTTTTATTATTTTCAATTTATTAACTCATTTATTAGCTCATTACTCATTGATTAAAATAATGAACATTTTTCGATGTGAACAATAAAAGTTTGATCTAGGGATTTACTAAATAATTTGAAGCTACACAATGAAATGTGAAAATTCAATTTCGCTTTTAATAACAAGAGCTAATTGCGAGTTTTTATCAGCTTAAAACAGTCCATTCAAGGCATTGTGCAGATAACAAAGAGGAGACGCAGCAGTCGAGTGCGAACTTTGAGTAATGTAAAGAATTTATGAATGGGTGGGTGTTCCCGGATGGTAGTAAACAATTAGCTCGTGATACTCAACCCCCGCCAAGATTTGACATAGTTCATCGCAGAAGGATTCCTGACCTATGACGACACCATTGTAGCAGCTTATTTTATTCTTGACTGCAATCAAGAATAAAATGAGATCACGAAAAAAAAACAATCACAAATCTACCATTGTTGATTCGTGATACGTCAGAACAATTCATCGAAGCGGAAGTTGTCTTCCTCGTCTCAAGGGACGGGTGGAACAAGTGTCGTCTGTGACAAATTGATTTAGACTCTGATTCATCAAGCTGATCCCAACCAGAGTATAGGGAAGGAGCAATGGATATTCTATTATTTAAAAAAAAAAAAAAATAACTCAAGGTTGCTAAAAAATCTCAATTCCGAAATTCCCTGACTTTCCCTAACTTTTCCCTGACCGTTAATACATTTTTTACTCAGATATAAAAACAAACTTACACCTAGGAGAGCAATGATGTTAATGCAAAAATATGCATGTTTCTACATTTATTTTTAAGACTTCTAGTGACAACCAGACAGATGGAATTTTTTAAGAAGTCATCCACGTATATTACCACTTACAGGTATTTCATTTTCAAGAAAATAGACGAATTTTCAACCAAACACTTGATTTTTCAATAAAAGAAATGAATATTCAACTTTAAATATTAATTTTCTACCAAGAAAAACCAATTTGCAAACAAGTACATGAATTTTCAGCCAAATAGAGAAATTTTCAACTAAAAAGGATAAATTTCCGACCAAAGACATAGATTTTTAACCAACAAAATTAATTTTCTACCAAAAAAAAAAATAATTTTAAACAAAATATGTGAATTTTTAGCCAAATTATTTTTAAAAATACCCTGACTTTTCCTTTATTTTTCCTTGATCAATTTTTTATTTTCCATTGCCATTAATATTAAAAGACCAGCATTTTAATCTTGTGACATTTTTAACATATAATCTTTTATAAACGGAATAAAACAATTTCAGATTAAAATTAATACATTTCCAATTTATTTATTTTCTTCAACCAAAAAATATTACTTTTCTACCAAAAATATGAATTTTCATTTCAAAAAGACGAATTTTCAGCGAAACAGTTGAATTTTTGACCAAAAAATATATATTTTAAAAAATCAATTATTTAAAAATTTAAATATTTAAAAAACAGTGCAATTTTCAACGAAATAGTTGAATTTTTGACCTACAACGATGAACTTTTAACCAAATAGTCGAATTTTTAAATTAGAAAAATTAAACCTCAACCAAAAACAGTTGCACTTTCGAGCAAAACAGTTACATTTTTATGTCAAAAAGACGAATTTTGTTTTAAAGATAAATGAATTTTCAACTCAAAAGTTACATTTGTGAAAAAACGATGAATTTCTCATGAAAAGAATAATAGTTCACATATTGACAAAACAAAATTTCACAAAAAAGTTAAATTTTAAATCAAAGAGATGAATTTTCAAACAAGAAGATTAATAGTAGAATTTTTAAAATTAAAGATAAATTTTCAAACAAAAATGGAATAATTCAATTTTCAGTTAAAACAATTTTAAACAAAACAGTTAAATTTTCAACCACAAAAGACGAATATTGATAGAATAAAATAGTTGCATTTTCAACTAAAATCATGAATCTTCAAACAAAAGAATCAATTTTTAACCAAATTTAGTTAAATTTTTGAACAAAAAGACGAATTTTCAACAAAGAATAATTTCCTACCCAGAAAAACCAATTTTCGAAAAAATAAATGAACTTTTAATCAAACAGAGAAATTTTCAACAAAAAAGAATGAAAATTTAACCAAATAATTGAATTTGCAACCAAAGAGATGAATTTTCAATCAACAAGATTAATTGTCTACCAAAAAGAAAAATTTTCAACAAAATACATGGATTTTCAACCAAATTAATTTTTAAAATTCTCTATTCTCTGATTTTTCATTGACCAATCTTTTATTTTCCATGGCCATTATTATTCAAAGACCAGCATTTGAATCTTGTAACATTTTAAAATAGAATATTTTATGAAAGGAATGAAACAATTTCATATTAAAATTGATATATTTCCAATTTATTTATTTAGTTCAACCAAAAAATATTACTTTTTTACCATAAAATATGAATTTTTAATTCAAAAGACGAATTTTCAACAAAACGAATGAATGTTCGACCAAAAAGATGAGTTTTTAACAAAATAGTTAAATTTTTAACAAAATAGTGAAATTTTCAGCAAAATAGTTCCATTTTTAAAAAATAGTGCAATTTTCAACAAAATAGTTGAATTTTTAACAAATTGTGACTTTCCAAACTACAAAGATGAATTTCCAACCAAAGAGTCGAATTTTCAAACAAAAACGATTAAACTTTAACCAAAAACAGTTGCATTTTCAAGCAAACAGTAAAATGTTTGGGCCAAAAAGACGAATTTTTTTATAGAAGACGCATGAATTTTCAACTCGAAAAGTTACGTTTTTACCAAAAAGATGAATTTTTCCTGAAAAATGTAATAGCTGACATATCAACAAAAAAAAATTTTAACAAAAAAATTTAATTTTCAATCAAAGAGATGAATTTTCAACCAAGAAGACTAATTTTCTACCAGAAAAGACAAATTTTTAACAAAATACATGGATTTTCAAACTAAATAGCAGAATTTTGAATAATAAAGATAAATTCAACAACATATTCAAGCAAAAATGGAATAATTAAATTTTCAGTTAGAAAATTAATTTTCAGTTAGAAAATTAATTTTCGACAAAAAAACAAGGAATTTTCAACAAGACAGTTAAATTTTCAACCAAAAAAGACGGATATTGATTTTTAAAAAATAGTTGCATTTTCAACCAAAAATGGAATAATTAAATTTTCGGTTGGAAAAATTAATTTTAAACAAAAAGAAGGAATTTTTAACAAAACAGTTAAATTTTTAACCAAAAAAGACAAATATTGATTTCAAAAAAATAGTTGCATTTTCAACTAAAATGATGAATCTTAAAAAAAAAAATTATTTTTGAACCAAATAGTTGAATTTTCGACCAAAAAGATGAATTTTCAACCAAGATTAATTGTAAACTAAAAAGGATGAATAATGCAAAAATAGATGCATTTTCAATTGAAAAATATAGATTTTTAACCAACCATGTAATAGTTATATTTTCAGTTTGAAAAATTAATCTTCAACAAAGGAAAAGGTTTTTAAATTAAAATGATAAATCGCCAACCAAAAAATTAATTTTGAACAAAGTAGTTCCACTTTCAACTAAGTAGTTGAATTTTCTACCAAAGAAGATGAATTATCAACGGAAAAGTGTAATATTTGATATTTTAAATAATAAAAGTTTTTAACTGTAAATTAAAAATAGGTAAATTCAACCAAAAAAGATGAATTTACAACAAAATAGTTGAATCCTCAACCAAAACAGATTAATTCTCAACCAAAAAGTTGCACAGTGAACAAAAAAGTTGCACTTTCAACCAAGACAGATTTTTCAGTTTATAAAGAAAAATAATTTCACCCGGAATGTTGCATTCCCATGCCGAAAAGGCAAATTTTCTACAAAACAGTTGTATTTTCAACAAAAAGGTTAATTTTGAATTAAATAGGTGAGTTTTTTTACCAAAATAGTTAAAGCTAATTCATG
>JAUELO010000353.1:821985-833398 GCA_032357855.1 Amphibolips quercusostensackenii
GCACATTGGGGTGTGTTCACACCCCACTCGACTTTGGACGACTGCTAAACTCAGTCTAAGTTATAGACCACTCCCTTTACATTTAGGTACTTAAAATCAAGGAAAAATGTCCTTGGGGTTGTTTTAAATACCAATGTGCCAAGTAAGGGTTAAGATTCCACGGTTGTTCAATTAACAGAATTGATATGTATGTTTATTCCCTAAACTTATAAAATCTTAGGAAGATTTTGTGCCCCCTAAACTTCAACTGCAGTTTATCGAAAAGTCCCTGACTCTTTCAGGGTTTCCCTGACAATGTCTGACTTTCCCGGACCAGTTTTGAATTCCATGACTTTTCGGAATTCCCTGACCTATATCAACCCTGTAATTTTGATTGAAGAAAAATATTTCCAATCTACTGCCTATATTTGCTTACAATGATAATTTGCATTTCGTTCCAGTAAATAAAATTATGCAACTTTCTCCGAAAGAGTGTGCACAGTTGCACACTGCACACCCAACATAATCCATATTGCTACACACTCGAGGTACCCGGGTGTCTACATTCTTTTAAAAAAATTTTTAATAAAAAATTATGCAACTTAAACAATGCAATTAACACCACCAAAACAATTTACGTGCGATATTCCTAGCGGATCTCGCGAACGCTACAAGCCACGCACAACACTGCACGTCGGATTGTCGCACATAGTGTAACTACTAATTAATAATAAAATTATTATTAAATCTATTATTACTCAATACATTTCACGTGCATAAATGAAATACTTAATAAGAATTGAACTGAATTTTTTAGTTAAATTTTAATATGGTGGGAACCTGGGTGCCCTGGATGTATCCGCGACGTATGCATGTATACTTTTGCCCAAAATCCTAAATAAATTCTAAATACATCAATTGATCAGACTTTAGCTAAATGACGACGGTTCCGCGGCCCTAAGCAAAATTTTAATTTTTACTCTACTTATATGCAAAAATGTACCGTGTTGGGCACTCAGGTATCGGGTGTCTACATAAGGGTTAATTGCCTGATAATAATAATAAATAAAGTGATATATTATAGATTCTTAGACATAATCTAACACCTGCTTTTTTTCTTTTATGATAGAAGACACTCAACACTTAACTACGAAATCAGGATTCGGTGCCAAGATTTTTTTTCGTTGAGCGAATTCTATCGATTCGGTAAGTCCTCAGACTTTATTACTGCTGGCGAAAGAAAAAGAGCACCAGATATAGGCGAGGGTGAGAGCGGTCACTCGAGACTCTTCCGACATGAGAAAAATGAGTTCTCGTAAAAGGATGAAGAACTCGATTTACTTGAAAATTATGAGGAGTGGCGCTGCGCCAGAGGTGGGCAAACTTGCAGAGCAAGTGAGTGACAGACTTGGGACTCTTCATGCCGTCGAGTGCATCATCTCTGGCATGTGTTTTAACTTTCAACTCTCAACGAGGCTTCACTACGCCTAACTAGTGTAAAAGCTATCCTGTAATTACCAGATGAAAACGAATTCGGAAACGATCATCCTTTACCATTTACCTCCATTTATATACCTGATAATTATGGTCTCAGAAAAAAAATTCCCATAATATTTTCCCTCATTTTTCCCTGACAAATTTTTCATTTTCCCTGACCATAAATATTTAAAGACCAGTATTTTAATCTTTTAACAGTTTAACATAGAATGTTTTATAAAAGGAATATTTAAACCAATTTTAGATTAAAATTGATATTTGTTCAATTTATTTCAATAAAAAATGGGATTTTCTACAATAAAAGATGAATTTCCAATACAACAGGACGAATTTCTAACAAAACAGTTAAATTTTCCACAGAAAAAATGACTTTATAACAAAATACTTAGATTTTTAAAGGAAAATGAGACTTTAACAAAATACACTGGAACCTGGAATTATGAACAATTTCTGGCATAGTTTGCAGTCGCATTGATCCTAAGAATTTTCAATATTTCAATTGAAAAAGCTGAATCGTTTACCTAGAAAGATTAATTTTCAATCTAACGGGACGAATTTTTAATCCAACAGGACGAATTTCTAATAAAACAGTTAAATTTTCAAAAAAAAAAAAAAAATTTTTAGCAAAATAATTGGACTTTTGACAGAAAACGACAACAGAATACACTAGAACCTGGAATTAAGAACCATTTCTGGTATGGCTTGCAGTGGCCTTGATCCTAAGAATTTTCAACAAAACCATTAAATAAGCTGAATCGTTTAGCTACAAAGATGATTTTTCAATACAACAGGACGAATTTACAACAATACAGTTAAATTTCCCTAACAAAAAAAAAAAAAAAAATTGGATTTTTCACAGAAAACGACTTTAACAAAATAACTGGAACTTGGAATTAAGAACAATTTCTGGCATGGCTTGCAGTCGCCTCGATCCTAAGAATTTTCAATAAAACAATTGAAAAAGGTGAATCGTTTACCTAAAAAGATTAATTTTTAATCTAACAGGATGAATTTTCAACCCATTAGATCGAATTTCTAATAAAACAGTTAAATTTTCAAAAAAAAAAAATTTTTTAACAAAATAATTGCACTTTTAAAAGAAAACGACAACAAAATACACTGGAACCTGAAATTAAGAACAATTTCTGGTATTGCTTTCAGTGGCCTTGATCCTAAGAATTTTCAACAAATGGCTAAATTTGTAGCAACAATGGAATTAATTTTTAAAGAAAACAGTTGCATTCACAACCAAATAGTTGAACCTAAAATACTTCAAATCCTTTTGAATCTTTTGAAATCCATTGAAACTTCTTAAAACTTTTAAAAAGGCCTCGAAATATTTCAAATAATTAATTTTAATTTTAAATAATTTTGAACATAATAATTAAATTTTCACCAAATCAGTTGAATTTTTAACCAGTATTTGAATTTTTAGCCCACAAAAATGACCTCGCAACAAATAATGTAATAGTTACATTTTTAATAAAAAAATATGCAATTTCTACCAAGAGAGATCAATTTTAATTCCTGAGACAAATAATCACAAAAAAATTGATTTTCCACAAAAAAAAGACGAATTTTCAACAAAATACATTAATTTTCAAACAAACAGTTAAACTTACAACAAAAAATAACTTTTTAACAAAATAGTTTAATTTTCACCCAAATAAATTAATTTTAAACTGAAATAATGATTTTTCAATCAATATTCTTCAGTCTAAAAAAGAAAAAAAAGAAAATTTCTGTAAAACAGTTAAATTTTCAGCCAGAAAATATGCACGTTAAAAAAAAGATAAAATTTTTAAATGATATCAGTTTTCTACTAAAAAAGACGAATTTTCAACTAAAAAAAAGATACATTTTCAACCAAAAATGAAAAAGTTACATTTTTAGTTTGAAAAAAAAATTTTTAACAAAAAAAAGGAATTGCCATAAAATAGTGGAATCTCCAACCAAACTTTTCATTGTTATAAAGCTTCAACAAACAAAAAATCCATTTTTAAGAAAGTAGTTTAATTTTTACCTAAGCAGTTGAATTTTCAATCTACAAAGATGAATTCTCAATCAAAAATATAACAGTTACATTTTTAAAAAAAGGATGAAATTTCTATTAAAGAGATAAATTTTAAAACCAAAAAGACGAATTCACATCCAGAAAAATTAATTTTTTGACAAAAGACGAATTTTCAATAAAAAAAGATACATTTCCAAAAAGATAGTCAAATTTTCAGTTAGAAAAATCAATTTTAATTAAATGACGAATTATGAATATAAAAGATGAATTTTCATACAAAGAGCTGAATTTTCATCTAAAATTATGAATTTTCAAACAAAACAGTTAAATTATCAGTTAAAAAATTAACTTCCAACCTAAGAAATAAATTTTCAACCAAATTGATGAATCTTCGCCAAAAAAGATCAAGGTTTAACCAAAAATGAAAAATTTACATTTTATGTTTAAAAAATTAATTAAAAAATACGAATTTTTATCAAAATAGTTAATATTTTAATGAAAAGGATGAATTTTTAACTAAAATCAAATGATGAATCTTCGACAAACAAAAAATCAATTTTTAAGAAAGTAGTTTAATTTTTACCTAAGCAGTTGAATTTCCAATCTACAAAAATGAATTCTCAATCAAAAATATAACAGTTACATTTTTAACAAAAAGGATGAAATTTCTATCAAAGAGATAAATTGTAAAACCAAAAAGACAAATTCACAACCAAGAAAATTAATTTTTTGACGAAAAAGACGAATTTTCATTAAAAAAAGATACATTTTCAAAAAGATAGTCAAATTTTCAACCAGAGATGAATTTTCAACAAGAAATTAATTTTTAGCTAAAAATGGAAAAGTTAAATTTTCAGTTAAAAAAATTAATTTCAATTAAATAACGAATTATGAATATAAAAGATGAATTTTCATACAAAGAGCTGAACTTTCAACTAAAAATTATGAACTTTTAAACGAAACAGTTAAATTATCAGTTAAAAAATTAACTTCCAACCTACGAGATGAATTTTCAACTAAATTGATGAATCTTTGCCAAAAAAGATCAAGGTTTAACCAAAAATGAAAAATTTACATTTTCAGTTTAAAAAATTAATTAAAAAATACGAATTTTTATCAAAATAGTTAATATTTCAATCAAAAGGATGAATTTTCAACTGACATCAAATAATGAATCTTCGACAGAAAGAGTTAAATTTACAGTTAAAAAATTAGTTTTTAACCAGAAACAAACAAGTTTTCAACCAAACATGAATTTTAAACTAAAATTATGAATCTTTAACAAAACAAATGATTAATTAACAAAATGGTTCAACCTTCGACCCAGAAGTTCAATTTTCAACAAAAAAAGATTTTCATTTTTACTAAAAAAACAGTTGAATTTGACCAAAAATACAAATTTTCAAAAAAATGTTTAAATCCTCAAGCCAAAGACGCAAGATATAAGAGTTGCATTTTTAGCCCAAAAAAGATGGAATTTCTACCAAAAACGATGATTTTTTAAACAAAAAACATGATTTGAAAAGAAAATAGTTGACTTTTCAACCCAAAAGACGAATTTTCAATAAAAAGTATGCCGCCTTTTTAACAACATTTTTGAATTTTCGGCCAAATAATAAAAGCTTTAATTAAAAATATAATCGCCAAAAAGGGACCAGCTATAAAAAGGAAAGAAATAGTCCAATGAAATACAAGTCTAATAAATTACTGATAATCATATTGTATCAGGGTAGACGCAAAACTGCATTTTCAAAATTCCTTAATTTTTCCCTCACTATCAATATTCAAGGACCAGAACCTTAATTCTGTAACACTTTTTAAGTAGAATCTTTTATAAACGGAATGAAACAATTGCAAATTTCAAATTTCAAATTTATTATCCTTGGCAGTTATTTAAAGTTTTCCTGCATTGGAAGGTGTTTTGCCAGTGATTTTATTCCATAAACCTAAGTTATTGTCAGACGATAAAAATTTAATAATCTTGTGGTTTGAAAAAAACCATAAAAATGTTGCAGTTTCTTTGTTCAGAATCGATTACGAAAACCGACCAATTTTATGGTGTGTACATCATAAAAACTTGCGTGTGCACATACTGTTTCGAAGAGACGATGGAATAACGCGCCCGAATAAGAAGGTGCGCATTGATCTTATTTTGCGGTTTGGAAACAAACAAAAGTGCAATGAACCTCTAACCATTACAATTCATGATAATAACAATATAAAACAATAGTTCGTATAAGAAGTCGAAGAGAAATTATATTTAGATATACTTAGCACTATATAATATTTATAAACTAATGGTTTATTCACCATAAGTTTATCAATCTATGGTCTTCAATTTCAATTAGATATCTCTCAACACTTAGAAAAATGTTTGCTTAAACCAAACCAATTCTTTTTTTGATATAGGGTCAAACAAATATTTGATTGATTGAAACAATATATTTGTTCAATGCAAACACACCATTGTTTAATTCAAACAAACTTTAGCTTTGATACAGGGTTACACATATGTTTCATTTAAAGATTTTTCTGAGTGAACATACAAAAATCTAGACACGTAAAAGGATAAATCCTGTTGGCTAGCAAAGCTTTCATTGAATGTTCTCAGACCCATTGTTAGAATGAGGCCAAAGTGCACAGACCTGAAGAAAATAAAATTCTGAAATTCTAAATTTTGCTGCATATTCCAACTTTGGAAAATTCATGATGTTATTATCATATTGTGGATCAACATGAATCATCATTTTTTCTGTCTGAGATACAAATTCACAACATCGACAATTATACGATTGCCACATATTGAAGTTTAGTATTCAGAAGATATAAATTACTTTCTGATGTTAAATTAACTGGTTATGAACAATGATGATCTAAGATCGGATCCTTTCTGATCTTAACGCTTGAACAGTTTTCCAGGCTCTTCTTCGGTTAATCGATTTTGTGCGTTGTAAACACAGTGGGATTAAATCATGAACAGTTAGTCTGTTTCGCGGCAGACGGAAATATAAAGTACGGATTTTTTAAACACTTCGCAAGAAACACTCACTCAGAAAACGATTTGGTTGAATGAACATAATTGTTGTTAGTTCAACCATAAAATATATGGTTATTATATGGACAATACAATATTTGTTTGACCCAACTAAATTTTCTTATTGTTGCATCCAAATATGTTGTCAGATGGAGTAATTGCGGTTGGTTCAATGATATATTTTGTTGAATCAACCGAAATTTCTTTGATTTAACCCAATTTTCATGTATATCCAAGAAAACAGTTTTTTTGGTTCGAGAAATGTTTTATTCTGAGTGCTGATTCACCGTATTTTGTTATATAATTCAAACATAAAGGTCCGTCCATAAACTCAGTTACTACTCAGTTACTACAGTTACTGCTCAGTAAAAGTAGGCTTACAAAATTAAATAACATTCAGTACGTTTCCTGATGACAAGTTTGAAAAAAGTTTGCGAATTTTGCAAAAGACGGCCAGCCAAAGGTAAAGTTTAACAACTACCTTATAAGTTTGAAAATCACTTCCAAGTTTCAGACTTCACACTCTTTCCTCTATTCCCCTACTTTCCCAGTTTTTGAAGAACTCCAACTATTTTTTGTTGAAAATCCGACTATTCCTTTGTTAGAAAATTATTATTCTTAGTTAAAAAATCATCTTTTAGGTTGAATGTTGAAAATTAATTTTTTCGTTAAAGATTCCTTTTTTTCAGTTGAAAATTTGTCCATGTGGTTGATGATTAATTTATTTTTTCGAAAATTCGTTTTTTTGGCGGAGAATTAATTTTTTTAACTAATAATTTAACTATTTTATTTTTGGTTGAAAATTGTTATTTTTTATAGAAAATTGAGCTCTTCTAATTGGAAATTCAACTATTTAGTTGAAAATTTACGTAAATATTTTGTTGCAAATTCATCATTTTTTATTAAATTCAACTGTTTTTTATTTCAAATCTAAATCTTTTTTGGTTAAAATATTAATTATTACACGTTTCATTGAGAATTTACCTTTTTGGTTGAAAAATCATGTACTTTTAATAAAAGTTTAATTACCATACAAAAATTTACCATTTTAGCTAAAAATTAATATTTTTCGTTCGAAAATCTGTCTTTTTGTCTTGAAAATTTAACATTTTCGTAGAAAATTAAACTTTTTGATCAAAAATTAAATTTATTTTTGAAAATTGATATCTTTGTTCAAAAATTAACTTTTCTGTAGAAAATTAATATTTTTCGTTAAAAATTCAAGTATTTGGTTAAGCATTAAACTATTTGGATAATAATTAAATTATTGTGCAGAAAATTAACTTTTTTTGTTAAAAATCATATTTTCGGAACTGTTTTGTAGATTATTCGTCCGTTTAGCTTGAAAATTCAACAATTTTCTTGAAAATTCGTCTTTTTTAGTTGACTTAAACTGTTTTTCTTAGTAAATATTAAAATCTGTTTTGGATGAAATATCAACTATTACATTTTTCGTTAAGATATCATCTCTTTTGATAAACTAGCTGTGAATTTGATCTTAAGTGTTTCCACTTTATTTATATCTATATTTACATGGTGCTCATTACATGAGCACTTTGCTTCCCGTTAGCAAATGTATTTGCTTCCTCATAGAATGTGGAAAAGGGAAGGGGGAAATTCCGTCGCACGCTATCCCTTTTCCAGCTTTATATGATTTTCATACAAAAATGATCAAAATTATTTTATTTGGAAATTTATGATCAAAACGTCTTTTCTATTCATACATCAACTTTAATTTATGCTGATGAAACAAGTTTTTCTGTTTAAAGCAGACGATTCAAATATTAAGAATGAGCATAACATCCTTACTCTTCAAAAAAGTGTATTAATATTATAGCTCAGTCGGTTTGCCTCTAATTGAGTAATCTTTTCCGTGTTCTAGCATAAATTTTGAGTTATGTTAAAGAAAAAAAGTTTTGCTATGAAAAACCGTATTTTCAAATATTATGCATTACCCCAACTTTCTTACTTTTTAATAAAATGCCTCAATATTATAGGTCAATCGATTCGTCTCGAATCACCACGTTTTTTCTATTCTCGCATCAACTTTAAATTATGCGAATGACAAAATTTTTACTCTAAGAATCTGTTTTGAATATATATATATATGACCATAACATTCTTACTCTTAGATCAAATATATCAATATTATAGGTTAATCGATTCGCCTCGAACCAAGGAATCTTTTATATTCTTGCATTAACTTTGAATTATGTTGATAAAAAAATTTTGCTATAAAAAGCCGTATTTTCAAATATTATGCATTACTACCATAGCTTTCTTACTCTTCAATAAAATGTATCAATCTTACAGGTCAATCGATTCGTCTCGAATCACTACGTTTTTTCTATTCTCGCATCAACTTTAAATTATGCGAATGACAAAATTTTTATCATAAGAATCTGTTTTTAATATATAAATGACCATAACATTCTTACTCTTTGATCAAATATATCAATATTATAGGTCAATCGATTCGACTCGATCAAGGAATCTTTTATATTCTTGCATTAACTTTGACTTATGTTGATGAAAAAAATTTTACTATAAAAAGCCGTATTTTCAAATATTATGCATTACCATAGCTTTCTTACTCTTCAATAAAATGCATGAAAATTATAGGTTAGTCTTTTCGTCTCGGATAAACCCATCTTTTCTATTCTCATATCAGCTATAACATAATTATTTCTATAATTATTTCTTCATTAAAATGCCTATGACAATACTCATTGTTAATTTGTGGTCATGTTCTATTAAAAATATTCTTCTTATGAGAGATTAAAATTTCTTTAGTAAAAAAAAAAATTTTTTCAAGATTTTGTTACGTAATATGTTTATAACAACCTTAAATTATTCATTTATGTTAATTTTATATATCAGTATTCATTGTAAAACATATCGAATTTACGTTTGTTTTTTTCTCAGCGATAAAAAAAATATGGTGGAAATGACTTTTTGACATTTTATTTGTTTAAATAATAAATTCTTTGAAATGAAACCAAAAAATTAGACAAGAATTTATTAAAAAGTATTCAATGTAGTAGTAGTGAGTCTCGAGTCGAATTTTCTGAATCGACCCTAGCTGTGATCGAATCGAAAAAAATCAAATTAAGCCAGCAGTTAAAATTAAGTCGAATTCATATTAATCATATATATTTTTTGTAAAAAAATTAGTTTGTAGCCAAAATAATTTTTCCAAAAAAGTTGTTTGATATTTGGTGTTTTTACGTTCTCATCAGAGAAGATATTAGGTTTGTGTAAAATATGGTATACTCTACAAGTGTCCATTCAAGTGTCTTTAAGTGCCATTTTGGATGAAAATTTAAAGCTAGAGGATTTTCAAAATTTCTTAGACTTTTTTTTTAAATTTAAGAATTCTATGTATGGTTATATAATAGTATCTACAAAATTCCAAAAAATAAAAGAAAACTAAAATTTTAAACCAAACAACGCACGATATGCAAAAATGCCAGAAGAAAGAATCGTTGCATTTTGAACACCCTACAAGATTATTACAAAAAGTTTCTTTATTTAATTGAAAAATCGAAAATCTACATGTTGACCACACAAAAAATAATGAAAAATAAAAAATTCCTTTATGCGGTTAAACAATACAAGAAACGAAAAAAGATAAATTGACAAAATTTGGGTATTCAAAAAAGATCTACTTTAGAAATCACTTTTTGATAGGATGCGTAGTTTTTGTTTTATTCTTAAAGAACAGCATCAAAGATAGAAAAATTAAATTTTCAGACAAACGACACAAGGTACGATAAAAATAAATAGACAATATTTTGTTCACACAAAAAAGAGCTACAAATTCGTTGATAATTATTGCTTGATAGGATGCATAGTTTTTGTTCTAATCGTGAAAAATAACATTAACAATGAAAAAATTAAATTTGTAGAAAAACGATGTAAGGTACGAAAAAAATGAATCAACTTTAAAATTGTGCGTTTAAAAAGATCTACAAATTTGTTATCGATCACTATTTGATAGAACGCGTGGTTTTTTTGGTTCGGATTGAACTATTTTGTTAAAAACTCGTATTTTTTGGTGAAATTAAGCTATTTCTAGATTAAAATTAAAATCCTTTTTAGTTAAAATATCAACTATTATATTTTATTTGAGAATTATTAATTTATTTACCGAAATCTATATGCAAGAATCAAAATTCCAATATTACGCTAAAAGACGCGAGATATGTAAAAAGTCTTAAAGGAGACTTGTAGGATATTTTGTTTTATTCATCAAAAATAATATTATGACAAAAATACTATTGTAGCTTTCCATTGTAAGGTGATTCAGAAAAAATCGAGCGCGTAGCGCGAGTTTCACGATGAGAATGTGTACCTCAAACCCTATAGAGCTTTGAGCAATTTAATCTTTAACACCTTTAACTATACTTAATTACGTAGAAAATTCAAAATATGAAGATGCATATATATACTGAGATCTTAAAGAAATGTTTTTGATCAAGTTTTATTCAAGCGTTTTCAGTGCAAAGAATAAATATCTGAGCGCGAAGCGCGAGATCCAAAAGACGCGCGCCCTAGGCGTGCTCAAAGTAGCAAGCCGCGCGCGCAGCGCATGATGAGTATGTGCCCGCGTAGCGGGCAGATTTTTTGTGGAAAATTGATCTTTTTTGATAGAAATTTAATCTTCTTGATTTTAAACTTATCTATTTGGTTGAAAATGTAACTATTTTGCTAGAAATTATTTTATTTAGTTAAAGATTTATTTTTTACTGAAAATTTAACTCTTCCATTTTTGGTTAATAATTCATTTATTTATTGGAACTATGAGTTCAAACATTTCTTTTAAAATTCCCTTTTTTGTTTGAAAATTTATGCATGTTATGAATTGTAATAATATAAATTTCTTGAAG
>JAUELO010000353.1:891344-902594 GCA_032357855.1 Amphibolips quercusostensackenii
GATTCTATACCAAGCCTGCTTAGACCATTGTTAGATTCATACTCAGCCTAACAGAATACATAAATAAATCATTCTCTCACCTGTTTACAGCCGATTTCAATACCAAGAGCAATTTCATATAAGAGAAAGGTGATTTTCTAGGAAAATATCCGTTTCTAGGGGAAAACTCTGATGAGCTTCGCGAAAACTAATGCAAAATTCGTACCCGAAGCCCAAAAATATAAATCTATCATGCTCGGATCTGTTTCCAGACGATTCCAATAACAAGGGTTATTTCATTCTCGACAAAGTTGATTTTATAGGGAATTTTCCGCGTCTAGGGGAAAACCCCGATGTGATGGCGGGAAACTTGTCTCAGATTCGTATTCTGCGCACCAAAATATATCAAACATCATACCTGATCTATTTCAGATGTTTTTAATACCAATTGTAATTTATACCCAGAAAAGTTAAATTACTAGGAAATTTTACGTGTAATTAATGCAAGTAAACAAGCATCATTCTTTAAACAATGTATTATTGTTGATGACTATCTTATCTTATAGTAATGCTAGAAACTTTTTTTCTGAAAAGTTCAGCTTTTCTTTGACTTTTTAGTTAGAAATAAATAGTAAAGATTATTATCAATATTAATTTAAACAAAAAGGCTCTTAGTATCTTTACTTCAAGAAAAATTTATGTTTTATATAATCCATACAGAGAATTTGAAAAGTATTCCCAGTATTTGTCTCATTTCATAAAAATAAATTCACAAAAGAGAAAAAGATTGTTTAAAAAATCTTCTTTCTAATATTTATTTATTATTTGCTTGTAATGATTAATTATCTAAAAGAAGACACTTATAAGCAATAATAATTTGTTAAAAAACTCATGTTTGATAAATTGCATTAAGTATTATGTCACACAATAGTGAAAAGTGGACGAAAAGTTGAAAATTTCAGAAATAACTGCAAGTTTCCATCATTATTCTGAAAAAATATTATTATAAATAAAAATAAATGCCTTAAAAATTATTTTCATTCAATTTAATTGATTATTGCTTTGCTTCATCTGAACAGTTAAAAATAAGTTGAAAATTTTTGAAAAAACCGCGTCCTTCTAACTCTATTCTAAGAGAATATTACTATAAAGAATAATAAATTGGTTAAATAATTTATGTGAACAGCTAGTTATCAGTATAAAGTAGTATATTATGTATTGAAAACAGTTTGTGATAAAATAATAATAATAATAATAATAATAATAATAATAATTAGCGCCAAAAACTCGCAGAACCTAATTTTTTATTTGTGTGTTTTTTTTTGGACCTTGTAACCTGTTCACCTAATATTGGCGATTTTGAATAAAATTTACAAAAATGTTATTTGATGGTGAATACGTGTTAAACTTTATGAGGCTTGAGAAGCCTCTAGATATAAGAAAAGCATTTATTTTTTCGTGTATTTGAACAAATTTGGGGGCGATATGCATGAAAATTCGAGAAAAAAAATCAAATGCATTTGTGGACCACCCCTAGTCTACATGTACCACAAAAATCGGGCTATTGTTACAGAAATTTTGGTGTAAATAGTCTATATCTACTTACATTTTTAGAATGGTAAGCATTAAATTAGAAAGTGGATAATTAATTTCGAGAAAGTTAGAAATCAGTTTTGTTACTTTTCAATGAATTTTAAATTTTAAATCAATTACGATAATTGAATAAAAGTTAAAACGTTTCAAAGTTTGAGCAAGGTGGTCATATTTTCAAATTTGAATGTTTCAAAAAAATAATTCTAAATTTATGATAATTTAAAATGTATTATTCCATGACAAGTATTTAAAATTCCCACCTTAATATGTATAGTAGTTGCAACCAACCTCTCATTTTCAAGGTCATGATTTCATTTCTTTCGGTTGGACAGACTAATTAGTTTAGTAACAGTGTCACTATAACCGGATACCTCTTCTGTAACGGATATAAAAAAAGATAGATAATTCTTTATGAAGAAATTAAAAAACTATAAGAAAAAAATTTCCGTGTTCTTGATAATTAAAAAGTGGAGATTGTTCATCTTGAGTCTTTAATGTAAGTAGTTTAAGTTTATAGGCTTATCGGATACCCTTTTATATATTTTAGAATTAAATTTAATGTATTGATTATATTTTACTTAATCATTCTTTTCAATATTTATATACAATATATTTTCATTAAGATTTCGGCCTATAGAGTATCAAAATGCAATTTAATAAATGTATAAACTAATAAGCAAATGTGGGCCTTTTCTGGTTTTATTTCATGTTACCTATTATTTTGGTTTATAAATAAAGTTAATAGAGAGGTTTTTGTTGACCTATAGCGTATTATTTAGAATAAAAAGTTTGTTTTGATTGTATTAGGACAAGATTGTATATACGTAAGGCTGATGTTATAGTTACGCGAAGTTATGGTTACGCGTGCAACGTGATTGGTGTAGATGGAAACGGGTTTTGCGGCAGGGGGTGGAGGACAAAATTTTCAACAATCTTGTTGCAAGTTATTTTCATGCGTTGCGTAGAAATAGGCACTCCATATTCGTAAATTTGACATATTCTTTCAATTTTCACAAAGAATCGCATAATAATCATCCTGAAAATGATTTCCGTTTTTATTCTTATTTTACAATTTTCTCAACTTTCACAGTCGTACATTTTCGTATTTACTATTATAACAAAATCGAAGCATAGAAAATCACGTAATTTTTATTTTCAAGGAATCACGTTTTTTAAAATAACTTCAAATTTAAACAATTTAAAAGTAAAAATTTGAAGTCTTTAAAGGTAAATAATTACAAATTCAAAACATTAAAAATTAGTCAGGTTTAAATAATATTGTTGTGAATTGAACAGGTCAAAATAAAACTTTTAAGAGCGTTGGGTTGGAACTACTTAGGTTCTAACCTCAAAATGGGATTGTCTCATTTTACTTCATAAGTACTAGAATTAAATATTTGTTAGATACTTAGGGCCTACTCCTTGTTTGGAAAGAAGTCTGTATGCTGAGTGAAAAATTGGTTAATTTCAATACTTTTTTCGGATTTATATCTCGGGTTGGAATTTAAAAAAATCATTCCACCCGAAAAGTATTGAAATCAGTCAAAATTTTACTCGGAGTCCAGACTTGATTCAAATCAGGAGTAGGTCCTAAGTATCTAACAAAGATGAAATTCTAGTATTTATGGAGTAAAATGAGGTAATTCAATTTTGAGGTTAGAGCCTGGTTGCAATGCTTTTAAACGCCTTAAACATAAAAAAAATTTTAACTCCTGTCAAAGTACTGTAGTTTGTCAGATAGTGACCATTTTTTAAGTGAATTGTGCAAATCGTGTCACAGTAAGTAATTTTTTTTTGCCGAGCATAAACTTCCGGACAGTCCGTACGTTTATGTATGTTGCTAACATTGGCGATGCTAAATAGGGATACCGGAATCGATTCCGATTTTTCGAAGGAAGCGATTCCCAGCGCTCGAGAATCGATTCTTTGGAATCGATTCTGCCTGGCGGAATCGAAAGCAGAATCGATTCTGCCTGGCGGAATCGAAAGCAGAATCGATTCTCCAGCGCGGATCGACGTCGATTCTCTCTTTTCACGTTGGATTCCAGTGCGGCCGGTCACGTAAGTTTTTTGCTTTTACCTGCATCCACATGCATCAACTTGCATTCGCGGCATCCGCGTCTTTTTGACTTTTTATAATAAAATAATCGTAGTGATGTTTAATTTTTCTGCATTTTTTTAATTCAAAGTTTACAAAATATTCAAACTTTTTAAAATTTCCAAAAATTTTAATAATTTAAAAGATTTTTAAACTTTAAGAAATTTCCAAAATTTTTAAAACTTTTAAAATAATTATCAATATTTCCAAAAATGTTTAAAAATTTTTTTTAACTTTTTGAAAATTTACAAAAATTTTTTAATAATGTTAAAAATTTTCAAACATTCAAAAAAATTTTAATAATTTCCAAACTTTTAAAAAAATTTTAAACTTTCAAGTAATTTCCAAAACTGTTAAAAATTTCCAAAATATTAAAAAATTTTGATAATTTCCAAACTTTAAAAAAAAATTTAAAACTTTTCAAAAATTCCCAAAATTGCTAAAAATTTCCAAAATATTCAAAATATTCCAAATTTTCCAAATATTTTAATAATTTTCAAACTTTTTAAAAAATTTGAAACTCAAAAAATTCCCATAATTGTTAAAAAATTCCAAAATATTTAAACTTTTTTAAAATTTTCAAAAATCTTAATAATTTAAAAGATTTTTACACTTTAAAAAATTTTCGACATTTTTTAAGCTTTTCAACAAATTTTCGAAAAATTATCCATATTTCAAAAAAATTTTAGAATTTTCAAAAATTTTAATAATTTCCAAACTTTTAAAAAAAATTTTTAACTTTCGAAAAATTTCTAAAATTGTTCCAAATTTCCAAAATATTCCAAATTTTCCAAAAATTTTTATAATTTTCAAGCTTTTTTAAAAAATTTGAAACTCAAAAAATTTCCAAAATTGTTCAAAATTTTGAAAATATTCAAAATTTTTTTAAATTTCCAAAAATTTTAATAATTTAAAAGATTCTTAAACTTTAAAACATTTCCAAAAGTTTCCAAAATTTTTAAACTTTCAAACAAAATTTCAAAAAATTATCAATATTTCCAAAAGTTTTCAAAATTTCCAAAAATTTTTCAAAATTTCAATTTTTTAAAAATTCCCAAAAATTTTAATAATATTAAAAATTTTCACTCTCAAAAAAACTTCAAAATTTTTATATATTTTTATATATTTTATATATAATTTCCAAACTTTTAAAAAAATTTGAAACTTCCAAGAAATTTCCAAAATTGTTACAAATTTCCAAAATATTCAAAATTTTTTTAAGTTTCCAAAAATTTTAATAATTTACAAGATTTTTTAACTTTTCAAAATTTCCAAAAATATTCAAACATTTTTAATAATTTCCAAACTTTTAAAAAAAATTTGGAACTTTCAAAAAATTTTTAAAGTTGTTCAAAATATATAAAATATAATTTTAGGTTCCTATGAAAAATTAAAATGATTTTTGTCTCGAAAAATTAGTGTAGAAAATTTTAAAGCAAAATGTTTTTATTTGGTACGATTAAAAAATATATAAAAATAGAGTAACTTAAAAAAATATTTAGAAGAATTGAAGTAAAATGGTCTAAAATAATGTTATGTTATATGTGAACGCGCCCTTAGAAGAAAAACGAAAGTTTATTTCTAAGATAGAAATAAACTTTTATATTAATTTCTAAAGATGAAGTAAATTTCCACATTGTTTCGTAAGTGGAAAGAATTATTTACATCCTCTTTGACGAAGTAGAAGTGAATTTTGGAATTTAAGGTCTTGAATATTTCATATTGTTAAATTATTATAATCTGGACTGCGAAGGATCCGAAATTGTTACAATGCGATGAAAAAATTAAAAAAAACTTGCGTTAATATAAAATTTATGTGTGGTAAGAGTTAGCTTGTTGTTTGCTTGGTGTTTCTTAAGAATAATTAATTTATAAAAGGATAATTTTATCATTTTCGGCGCAGCCCTAATTTTGAATGTCAAATATTAATACTTTGTAAGGTGAAAGTAAATTTTCACATTATTTTGTAAGTGGAAATAATGATTTGCATACTCATTTATAGAGTGAAAGTAAATTTTGGAATTTAAGGTCTTTAATATTTCACATCGTTAAAGCCTTACAAGTAGGACTGCGAAATATCCGACATTATTACAATGCTATAAAAAAATGTTAACAAAATTGCGTTAATATAAATGCATGTGTTGTGAGAGTTAGTTTGTTGTTTGCTAGCTCTTTTTAAAGAGAAATGAATTCCTAAAAGGATACTTTAATGATTATTGATACTTTAATTTTATAATTTTCGGTGTAACTCTAATCTTTAGTTTGAAATATTGATATTATGTCAAAATAAATCGTAATATACAAATTTTAAAATAATAACTGTTTCTTAATTATTGACCAAATTATTAATAATAGTAGATAATTACTATTACATTTGATTAATTAATAATTTTAATAAACATTATTTAATTGTCAATTTCAATTGAAATTAATGAATTCAAATCAAGTTTTAAATAATGGCGGGCTTTTTTAAATGTGTAGGAATCGATGGAATCGATTCTAGAATCGATTCTTTACGTCGATTCTTTACGTCGATTCTTCGATTCCCGAAATCGACATGTTTGTGAATCGAAGAATCGAGAATCGATTCTCACCGTCGATTCCGGAACCCCATTGCTAAATTGACGGACTTTTCAAGGGGAAGGGAAAGCCGGAAAAGGAACGGGGGAGAAACTTACGCCCGGACGTATAGACACTACCAGTTTTTAAAGGTGGGTATGGGCCTACAAAAGACTGGAAAGGAATAATATCATTTATCTGAAAAAGATCTAAAATTTTTTTGCAGACTATTTTTTCAAACCCTACTAAAAAAAAGTCAGGAATCTTCACAAATGCTCAGCAGTTCTGACGATTTCTGAATAAAGATTTAGAAGTTATAAATTCGGAATCTAAGGTTTTCAACGATTTCAGGTACCTAAACATTTTTTTAAAAAGTTGAAAATTTGGATAAATATAATGTTTCTTGTAAAGAGGAAGAAATACGTCAAACCGACAAAATTTCCAGTCACCTTCAGAGTTATTTAATATACAAACATTAATAATAAAACATAAGTATAAATAAAATGTGCATAAATAAATGTAAATAAATAATATAAATAACCTGTGAAATATAAAAGGGATTAGGTTTTATGACATTCTTTCCTTGTACCCCTAATAAAAGGATTATCCTTCAAACCCAAGCTCTGACGATTTCCGACGATTTCTGAACATTTTCTCACGAACCCTGACGCCATTATATCAAAGGTATATTACATTTGTTTTTGTAACTCGATCTGAGATTGCTTATTTAAATGTTGCAAAATAAAGTACAAATTTTAATTATCATGATTACTCTAATACTTGTTTCTTATTTTGCATTAAATTTTTTCACACCTACACTAAAAAATGTATCGTGTAAATAAATTTATATTATTTTAATTCATAATAGGTATCGGTATTGAAACATACGTATTTTCATTTTCTTGTTTTTATAATTAAAACATGTGCGTATCCTGTGAAAAAAATTTTGTTATTAAACATTTTATTGCAACTGATGTCGTTTTTCCATAAATTTCATTTGTTCATTTTCAATGTTATTTTTTCCAATTTAAACTAAAAATATGCATCCGAGCGTTAAGTAGTTCTATAAATTTTGTAGATATAATTTAGTCGAAAAATTTTGTTAAATAAAATGTTATGGTAGCTTGTGTCGTTTTGCAATTTTTTTTTTATTTCAATATATTTTCATAACGAGGGTTAATGACAAATTTTTAGATCTTTTTTGGTTAACAATCTTTTGTCTTTTCATTTTTATTTTTTTTGTCTCGTGTCGTCTTTCCAAAAATTATTTTTTTTTTTATTTTTAATCATATTTTTTACGATTAAAAGAAAATCTACTTGTCTTATCTAAAAATTATTATCAAAAAATTTGTAGATCCTTTTTTGGTAAACAACTTTTGTCTTTTAATTTCTTTTTGTACCTTGTGTCGCTTTTTTCAAAATTTAATTTTTTTTTTATTTTATTATTATTTTTTACGATTAAAACGAAAAGTACCCGTCCTATCAAAAAATTATCAATAACAAATTTATAGCTCTTTTTGGATGAGTAAACTTTGTCTATTCATTTTTTTCATAGCTTGTGTCGTTTGTCCAAAAATAAAATATTTTTTATTTAATTTTTCAAGATTAAAAACAAAACTACGCGTTCCATTAAAAAATTATTAATAACAAATTTATAGCTCTTTTTCGGGCCAACAACTTCTGTGTCATTTTTTCTTTCGTAGCTTGTGTCGTTTGTCCAAAAATGTGATTTTTTACCTTTGAATGTTATTTTTCCGAATAAAACAAAAACTACGCATCCTATAAAAAATGATTCATATCAAATTTGTAGATCTTTTTTGTTTGCACAATTTTGATTGTTTAATCTTTTTTCGCATCTTGCATAGTTTGACTGCAAAGTGGAATTTTTTATTTTTCATTGTTTGTTGAGCCATCAAAATTTAAATTTTCAATATATCATAAAAATTGAAATATTCTTATGATAATATTGTAGCGCTTTCAAAAAGCAACTTTTTTCATTTCTTGACTGTTTTTCCTATCATGCGTTGTTCATTCTAAAATGTTCATTTTAATTTTTTTTTTTTTTGGATTTTGAAAATGCCATAACCCTGATGATTTTATTTTGATCGAAAAAAGTCATAAGGATAAATTGTTCATGTTTCCGAATGCTCCTTATAACCGTCTATAGATTTTTTTAATTTTGAAAAAATGGTCTCAAACATTTTTTGAATTCTCTAACTTTTTAAATTTTTATCCAAAATATTTGGGTGAGAAATTTGATCTTTCTTGTTGGTCCCTAAACTGTGTATAAAAGCAGAATCCAATCCGACTAGTGTTTCAAAAGTTATCAGGTATACAGACGACAACAACGACAACGGCAGACAGACGCTGACGTAAAAACTATTTTTTCTGACTCTGGGGGTCTCGAAACCTCGAGATTTAAAGAAATCCGCAATAGTCGGTGTTCACATAAAAATAATACATTCTCATTTTGATGAGAATGTAAAAATGGTCGAAAAATGTTGCAGGAATGTTATCACCTTCTACATTTCAAATTTCTTTTTTTTCTTAACTTTTTTATACGAAAATTTGATAAAAGTTTTTTTTCGCATGATTCATCAAACTTTTCTATAATTATTACCTTATTTCAGTTATTTCTTGATAATGATTTATTTGATAAGTAAATACTTTCTTCAAATAGGGATTAATATTTACCACTCTTATTTAGCACATGTAACATAAGTTCACGTAACTTTTTTAAATAGGGCCTCTGACCCTAAAAAAATTCTTCGGGGTGCTAGATATGTCAAAAAATGTCTCTGCTTGTCGCACTATATGCATAATTGGTTACCTTATCCACCGAATTACTAAAGAATTTAAAATTAAAATTTTTTAAAATAAAACATCTTAACAATCTTTAATGTCATAAAGTGTATGGTATGTGTAGACATTTTAAATTCTATCGTAGAAAATTGAACAAAGTAAATCTTGAAGCTTTCAAAAGGAAAAAATAAAAAAAAATTTAAACTTCTAACATGCAAGCACATGATTTTAAATTCTCATGCAAAGAAAATTAAACTATTTGAAATGCATATTCTTCAAAACTACAAATTTCAAATTTAAGCGTTTAAAGTTGAATGCTTTCAATTTGACAGTATTCGATATGCCTAAATTTATGATTTAGAATGTGATGAGTTAAAAGTTTAATAATAATAATTTAAAAAGTTAACTTATTAGCAAAGTTTATTGTAATGCCATAAATGTAAATGTCTGTTTGTTTAATTAAATAATACGCGTACATGTAATTTTTCTATTTATATTGTGTTTAATGTCAGGTTCTAGTAAATGGATAAGTTCCGTACAACTCATTGTTAATCGCGTACTTATATTACCAAAAATATTTCATGTCAAATGTAAATTTCTACTTAGGTGTGTTCAACAATAATTGTATATATTTTTTATTTTTCGTTTTCAGGATTCGGCTGCTTTGTAAAAGTTGCAAGTAGACTGAAATTAATAATTAAAAAATTATCATGGCGCAAAGACAATTAACCATTATTGAAAATGGTGAATCTACAGTAACAATTCATCCAGTGTCAAAAGATTATCTCACGACGCTGAAAATGTATACATCCTGGAAGAGTTTTCTTTATTGGATGATTCAAATATAAAGTGTAAGCCTCGAGTGATATTTGAAAAAGAGGATGTACGATATTGGTTTGAGATACAGTTTATTACTCCAGTTCCACCGTTTTACAAGTATGAAATATTTGTGTACTTTTTAGATTGCTTAAATAAATTAACATACATTGGCGGAAAGTATGTAGTAGCTATTGAACAGAACCTTAAAGTTAAATTTGATTGCTCTGATGCGTTTCAAATGACAGATGATGGAGAGAAATACTTACACTCAATCGATAACTGCGTTAAACTTTGCAGTCAAATGACTCAAAAAGATAATACCTTTGTTCTCCAAAAGAAACCTTCATTACGTTATACTGCTTTGACAACAGATTGTTCTCTACTTTTCGAAAACAATGCACTTTCCAGTTTTAAAATCATCGTTAAAACAAAGGAATTCCAAGTTCATAAAGAAATTCTCGCTGCCAAATCACGAGTTTTTCTAGCAATGTTTGAGAGTGAAATGAAAGAGAAAAAAGACAATGTTTTGATCATAGAAGACATAGAACCAGTTGTTTTCCATGAACTACTACGATACGTTTATACTAACGTGGTGAATGATTTAAAGACAAATGCTGAGAATCTCTTTATCGCCGCAGATAAATACGATATACGAAATCTTAAGCTGCTCTGTGCTGATGAATTGATTAAATCTTTAAATGTTGAAAATGCAATGCATATTCTGTCTCTCTTTGATAAATACAATGCAGTTACCCTGAAAGAAATGACAATCAACTTTATAAAAGCTCATATTAAACTTATTCTCGAGACTGAAGGATACAAAGAATTTTGCCAGCAGTTTAATCCTCAAATACTCTTGCTTAGCGATATATTGAAGGCTTTTGCTTAAGTTTGCTGCTCTCTCAGACCTAAATTTAAGTTTATTCTACGTAAGTTCAACAGTGATTATGTTTTGACAGTAAGAAGAAAGTTTCTTTATATTATTTTTCTACTAGTCTTGTATTGATAATTCAAAAAAAATATATGTAAACGTGTTTTTCGAAAGTATGTGTTTTTACTCTGATAACACCTTTTCCACGCAATTAAAAATCTTCTTCTGGTCGTCATACTTATGGCTCTTATGGCCGGTTGTAGTTTAGGAGATATTTACGTTTTTTGAAGTTAAGGTAAAAATTATTATGGTTAGGTTTGAAAGGGGGATGATAGTGGGATCTGTAGTGAATAAATGGGGAGTATACTCATATCCAGATAGTAACCGGAAGTAGGTATATTTCATGTTCGAAGAAAAAATATAGCATGTGTGCTTATGGCACTCGCCAAGTTTAAATGCGTTTTTCTCAAAATAGAATTTCTCGAAGTTGCAACTTCAAAAATGACCCCGTGACTCGTTTTTCAACTTA
>JAUELO010000353.1:905135-924669 GCA_032357855.1 Amphibolips quercusostensackenii
CGTTCTCTCATTCATAAGTTTTGGGTGTCTATGTCTTAAGTGCTGTCCAAGACCGTTCTGTGTTGGAAAGGTTTGGTCGCAACCTCGGAATACACAAGGGAACTCTTTTGGCTGCACGGACACTAGCCCTTTTGTTAAGGGTTATACCGGTCTTGGATAGACATATCTTCTCAAATCCCGGAAAATCACAAGGGAATTTCACAGGACTCGGATTGCGTGTCACAGCTGAAGACGATGGGCCAACGGGTGCATCGTTATTACTTTGTGGGGGGCCATTCGAGAGCACTCCCTTATTCATTTTTCTTATAGAGATTGGGCCAGCTGTATTTTATCTGGTCAAAGAGGCAACCCTTCTCACCATTACGCCAAGTATCCGTTCAAACCAAACTATAAAAGTTTAGGTGCTCAGGCACATATTCCGGTGAAGTTTGATAAACTCCGAAGGGCTAGTACTTTCCTTAATACATAAGTGAAGTACCTTTCTGAGTTATGCTCTTTCAAAAGATAATCTCGCAAAGCAGTGCATCGACTTTCTTCCCACTTGACCCCACCCATTACAGGTTACACGTAGTCCACGTTTCGGATCGCTGGAAGCCACACAACATTTGAGTGCTCCGTACCAAGTGGTCATGAAATCGATGGAATGCCTACATTTTTTAAGCTATCGAACTTGATACTAAGAGCTGCCTTACTCCACGTAAGCTGGCCGCTGGTAGCCTAAACCAGCGGTGAGCTGCTTGCTCTCCCCGCTCTACCCATGCAAGAAACAAGATCCTGTCTTTGCCCCGGATCCGTGGATTGATCTCGGATTACTTGCCCCTGGGCCAGCTAAGCTAAGGAACAGGTTAAGGGTTGATCAGCTAAGTTAGGCAGTGGAGACATTCACCACCAATCACTGAAGGTTTTTGCAAGGACCCCGATTACCTCTTGACAGAGTCATAGTTACACCCGCCGTTTAACCGCGCTTGCTTGAATTTTTTCCCGTTGACATTCAGAGCCGTTGCTGTTAGCGCACTTATTTGGAATTTTTGAAAATACAATTTTTGTATTTATTATTAAAAATTAAAAATGATTATATTTTCACGTGTCGAAGTGGTGAGTGGATAGTTTTTAATATATTCTGGGCATTAGTTTTAAAAATAAAATAAGTGTTCAGTAAATAAAAAGTATCATGTTATTTACTATAATCTTTTTTTGTTTGGTTAATTATTGTTACTAATTGTTGCATTAAAAATTTTGTATATTAATTGAAATGGATATACGAATTTTACTACAGATACATTTTGTAATATTTAACATTTATTTGTAGAGAAATTGTAATTCAAATTTTATAAAAGTTGAATATCAAATAGAAACTCACTCGAATTTATTTTAAAACTTTTTAAAAAGTATATTAAGTAAAAGATAATTTTTTTTTTAATTATAGACATTTCTTTGGACTTTTTATTGATACTAAAAAATTCGAGCCCTTTACCACTATAAATGTTAAATTTCTTTTTGATAATAAAACATCGACGCATTTCATACTGGTTTTCAGTTCTTTTTCAAAATAAAAAACGCAACAATTTTCGAACATTTTAGAAAAATCTGAAAAATAATAAATATTCTGATATTATTTTTTTAGATTTCTTAAAATCTTCAAAAATGTCGAATTTTTCGTATCTTGAAAACGAACTGAAGACCAGTTCGAAACGCGTTTCGGAAATCTTAATTTTTTAGATTTTAAGGAATCTGAAAAAATAATAAAAATTCTAATGTTATTGTACATAAATAATTTTATTAATTAATGACATAAGATAATATTACAATATTTATTATTTTTTCAGATTTTCTGAAATCTCCGAAAATGCTTTTATTTTATGCATCCTGAAAAGGAATTTGAAACCAGCCCATTCTTCATTATTAAAAATAAATTTAACATCTATAATGATAACGGCCTTCTATTTTTATCAATAATCAGTTTAAAGACATCCCTATAATTGAAAAAATATATTATCTTCTACTCAATATACTATTTTTTTAATTCCATTTTTTTGATGAATGAATTCTGAATTTTAAAAATGTACCAGTAATGAAATTTGTATGTCCATTTTAATTAATATATCAAATTTTGAATAGGTAAGTAAAAAAATAAAAAAGAGTACATTAAATAATATGCTATTTTTTCACTAAATACATATATAATTTTTCAACCTAAGGCTCAGAATATATCAAGCATTATCCACGTACCACTTAAATATGTTAAAATATAATTATTTTCAATTATTAATAATAAATACAAAAATGGTATTTTTAACATTTCAAATAAGCGCGCAAATGGCAACCAATGACGCGCCTTTTGTATCACATGCGCAATAGTACTGGGGGCCATCTTTACGACCACTGCACTCGACGCAGTGAAGTTAGGTGTCGATGAAATGAAAATTCTTAATTTTTAATGTAGTTTGAAAACTCGATTTATACAGATTTACAAAACACGTGGTCTGTACCGGGCTTTATTGTGGTTGACTTTCCATTTGAGATAAAAGAATTTTTCGAATACATGGCACATATTTTTATGCCTGTAAATACACTAAAGTAGCGAGAAAGCCCAAATGGAAAAAGTTGTTAAGGTGAATTTGATCTTAAGTACAAAGGGCAAAAACTTTTTGGTAAAAGTTTAATGATTTGATGTATAGGTATGTACATATAACTGTTTGTCTATCAACTTCGTAATCCTCCTTATTAATAATCGATTTCCCGACCAACATTTTGCTTATAAAAGTTTAGAAATTCTTATCACAAGTTCCTAACCTCAAATTTACTTTCCATTTTTCATGTTTCGAACGTTAACTGAAGACTTAAAATTGATTTTCTTAGAACTATTTCCAATTTTCGAACCGAATATTTTTAATGTATTAAAAATGAATTTCAAAGTTTAATTTTCAGTATTATTCTTCGCTCTATAAATTATCTAATTTTCTTTTCCTACATTCCTCTCTTTTACCATTTTTCTCGTTTTTCAACTAAAATGAGAAATGAATTAATATCCAAATAATGAAAAAGTGCAGTAATCTCAAATCTAGGAATATTAAGCTGTCATTTAATCTATTACACATGTGAAACAATCGAAATTCGTAAATACACGAGATAAAATAAATTATAAGTATCAAGCCTTCTGACTTGGATAAATGGCAGACAATTTTCCCGAGTTCGGAGGATAGATTTTCAGTTGCAAGTTAATTCTATTTGATTTAACAGTCTAATATTATATTTTTGCCTGAGAATACATCTTTTTTTTTGGTTTAAAATTTAATTATTTGATTGAAAAATTAATTATTATTTTTAAAAATCAATATTTTGCTCAAAATTCAACAACTTTGTTAAAATGTCATCCTTTTTGGTTGAAATTTTGTCTTTTTGGGTTAGAAATTATATTATTTTGCTAGAAAATCCATTTATTTGGTTAAAAATTACCTTCTTGATTAAAAATTCATATTTTCGGGTTTTAAATTCAACTGTTTCCCAGAAAGTTCACCTTTTTGGTTTGAAAATTCTACAATTTGTTTAAATTTTTTTCCTATCTTGACTGAAAAATTTTTTTGGTTAAATTCAACTCCTGTTAAAAGATCGTATTTTCTGTTTGAAAATTCATCTCTTTTGGTAGAATTTTCATCTTTTCTTTTTTATTGAAAATGCAACTGTTTGGTTAAAAACTAATCTCTTTTGGTTGAGGATTAAACTATTTTGTTTAAGATTCCTCTTTTTTTGTTGAATTCAACTATTTTTTATTGAAAATTAAAATCTTTTAGTTGAACTATCAATTATTTTATTTTTTTGTTGAGAATTATTTTTTTTATTTATTGAAAATTTTACTACTTAGTTGAAAATTACCTTTTGAAAGTAATAATTTAATTATTAGTTTTAAAAAAAAAAAATTTATTTGAAAATTCAGTCATTTGAGTGAAAATACATTCTTGTAGGTTAAAATTCAACTCTTTGGTTAAAAATTCGATTATTTTCTGAAATTTTAATAGTTTTGTTCATCTGTATGGTCGAAAATTAAAATGTTTCGTTGAAACATAATAATTAATTTTGCTTGAAAACCAACTCTCTTTTTTTTAATTCATGTTTTTCAGTTAAAAATTCTATTATTTTGTTAGAAAATTAACTTTTTGATAAAAAATTTATATTTTCGGTTTGCTAATTCAACTCTTGTTGAAAACTCCTCTTTTTGGTTTGAAAAATCATAATTTTTGGTAGAAAATCCATCTTTTTTTGATTATTAATACAACTGTTTGGTTAAAAACTAATATCTTTTTGTTGAGGATTCAACTATTTTGTTCTAAATTTCTCTTTTTTTTTAATTAAAAAATTAACTACTTGGTTGAAAGCTGACCTTTGTTAAAAATGTATTATTTTTTTGGTTGAAGATTCATCATTTTAGTTAAAGATTCATCTTTTCGTTTGAAAATTTAATTCGTTTTCTAGTTGAAAATTAATTTTTTCAAATAAATATTTAATTATTCCATTTTTGATTGAAAATTAAGCTTTTTTAGTTGAAAATTCAATTATTTGGTTAAAAATACATCTTTGTGGGTTCATATTCAGCTGTTTGTTTAAAAATTCAAGTATTTTCTAAAATTTTACTTATTTTCTTGAAAATTTATTTATTTTTGTAAAAAGTGATCTTTTTGGTCAAAAATTAAAATCTTTGTGGAAAATTATTTATTAATTTTGCTGGAAAATTAACTTGTTTCAACCCATTTTTTTGGGTTGAAAATTCGATTATTTTGTTAAAAAATTCAACTATTTAATTTAAATTTACTTTTTTGGTTCAAAACTCATATTTTTGGGTAAAAAATTAAATTATTTTTTAGAAAAATCGCCTCTTTAGATTGAAAATTTCACTATTCGGTTTAAATTTTTTACCTGTCTTGACTGAAAAATCTTGGTCGAAAATTGAACTTTTTTGATGGTAACTTAATCCTTTTGGATTAGAAATACAACTTTCTAGGTTAAAATTTAACCTTTTTTGGTTAAGGATTCAACTATTTTGTTTAAAATCCTTTTTGTTTCGTTTAACTCAACTGTTTTTCATTTTTAAGTAAAGTCTTGTTTCGATAAACTATCAATTATTACATTTTTTGTTGAGAATTCATCTTTTTTTATTGATAATTTAACTACTTGGTTGAAAGTTGAACTCCTATGTTAAAAATTTATTCTTTTTCTGTAAAAGATTCATCTATTTCTTTGAAAATTTAATTGGATTTTTTTTTGTTAAAACTAAAATTTTTTTAATTAAAATTTTATTATTTCATTTTTTGTTAGAAATTGATCTTCAGTTGACAGTTTTAACTATTTTGTTTAAAAGTTATCTTTTTGGTCGAAAATTCAACTTGTTTATTAATAATTCAGGATTTTTTATTTTTGTTTGAAAATTCAACTGTTTGGTGAAAAGTACAACTATTTTGGTGAAAATTGTATTATTTGCAGAAACATACAACTATTTTGCTAAATTCATCTTTTTTTGGCCAAAATTCAACTTTTTTACTGAAAATTTATCTTTTCGGATAATAAATTCGGCCATCTTGGTAGAAAATTTATTTTTTCTGCAGAAATGATCTTGGTTGAAAATTCATCTTTCTTGAATGTCAGTTCAACTGTATTTTTAAAAATTTGTCTTTTTGGCTTGAAGGTTCAACGAGTTAATTGAAAATAATTTTTTCTTGGTCAGAAATTAGCATTCTTGTAGAAAATTTATATGTTTAGGGCGAAAGTTCAACTGTTTTGTAGAAAATTAGTTTTCTTGGCTTGAAAATTCAACGATTTGATTGAATTTTGTTTTTCTTGATTAAAATTTTAACTTCTTCGTTAGAAATGGATCTACTTTGTTAACAAATTAATTTTTGTCTTAAAGATCATAATTTTTTTGAAAATTCATCTCTTTGAATAAAAATTTATTTTTTTGTTTGAAATTCATGTTTTTGTTTCAAAATTCGACTGTTTAGTTAAAAATTCATCTAATATGTTAAAAGTACAATATTTTTATTGAAAATGTTAGGAATATAAATCTTTTCAAATTGAACTTAGCCTATTACATTTTAGCCTGTAAATTGTGTTGTCAATACATAATTATTTCTTAATAATTAATTTTACTTTTTAAAATTTGGATAAAAAATTTTATTAGTTAATTGTTATAATTAAAATTAAATTTTTGGTTACATCTATAATATAGAGTATAATATTAAAGCACCTAAATAAATTTTTTTTTAAATAAATAAATTAAAAAGAAAAAAAACAATATGTCGTGACACAAATATAACTATATAAGTGCAACAAATTTTAAGTGCTGAAAACTATAGTACAGTAAAAATGAACACTTATAGAAAAAAGCTTGAGTTTAAACATTTTAAAACATGTCTAAATTTGAAAACCTGCCTATAAGTTTTTATCCAATATAAAATTGGAATAGTTCAAAAATATTTAAAGATTTTAAAAAGAAGTATTAGAAAGTGAAATCTTTTTAGTGGAAGTGTACAAAGTTAAATAATTAAGAAATGAAATATTTGAACTTGATCATCTGCAAAATTAAATGTTCTTACTTGAACAGTTTACGGTCAAACGTTTAAAATTGATCCATTTGCATTCAAGTCTGAAATTGATTTTAATATCTTAACATAATAAATTCACAAATGTTTATTTGACCGATTTCAAACTAAACTATATTTAGGGTTTAAATGAAACTTTAAAGCAAAAGTATATTTTTGTTGAATCTGATCCACGAATTAAATATTATTGAAATATAAAATATTTTAGGCACTTAAATTTGAATTACTTTTAATTTGAGTTCAAGTGTTAAATTCAGTAAGGACGAAATTACAAATCTGGGTAACAAATCTTTAATTGTACTTACGAGTATCATACATTAATTATTAATGATGGCCTTTTTTGAATGAAAAAATATTCTTGTTCATGAGAACGATTTAAACATATAAAATTGTTTATTTTACTAATTATATTTTTTGTCGTACTTTTTTTACATCGCCGTGAATGGATTTCCAACGATCTAAGTGTATCTAATTTTTAAAATAAATTATTTAATTTCAAAAATCGTTAAAGGATCATATAATAATATTTGAAAATATAAAATTTCTTATGAAAGGATTGTTCCTATCCTATTTATTATTCATTTTTCGAGTTTTCTGATTATTTTAATAATGAAACAAAAAACTTTTTTACAGGTAATTAGGTAATAAGGTAATATGGTTTCGGCAATAAGCGGTAAGTATATATTTTGTTAGATACTTTTTATTAGCAGAGCTGCCACACCACTTTTTATAAGTCACTTTTTTAAAGAAAAATTCTTTATAGTCACTTGTTTAAAATAAAAAGGCCACTTAAGTTACTTTAATCCATCTTATTTTAGATAAGCTCTTTTTTGTTTGTTTTTTGCATGAATGCGAACTTAATTGATAGAACCTAATAAGAAAATCCAACTATTTTTGGTTAAAATTTAACTCTTTTTGGTTGAAAAGTCTCCTATCTTATTTTTGGTAATTAATCTATTTTTTTGGGGTAAAAATGCTAAAATTTGGTTACAAATTGAATGATTTTAATAACCATTTAAGTATTTTGCTAAACATTCGTCTTTTTTAACAGGAAATCTATGTTTTTGGTAGAAAAGTAATCTTTTTTGGTTGAAAATGAACTTTTTTGTTGAAAATTCAACTATTCTCTGAAAATTGGTAATTTGAGCTTGAAAATTCAACTGTTCGGTTTGAAAATGCAGCTGTTTTTGGCTGTAGTTTAATATTTTTTTCTGTAAATTCTTATGATTTTATTGAAAGTTCAACTATTTAGTTAAAAATTTAACTTTTTTGTTGAAAATTCGTCTCTTGGTTACAAGTGCAATATTTTGGTTCTGAATGCAACTGTTTTCCTGAAAAGGTCCAAGTAGGTTGTCTACCCCTACTTGGAAAGCCTGGAAAACCTAGAATTTTCGGGGAATTTTTATATGCCTGGAAAAACCTTGAATTGTCAGGGAATTTTTGTTTAAGTCAGGGTATTTTTTCGAGAGCGTGCTTACTTCTTCTAAATTAATATAAATATAAAATTGAATATCAATGATTCTGCATTTGTAAAAAAAAATTTATATAACTGTATTTTAACTATATTTTGTTGAGCTTTTTTTGGTTTTGAATTAATTTTATTTCACTAATAAAAACTATTCTTTTTTTGATTGAAAATATATCGTTTTTAGTAGAAAATTCAAGTATCTGGTTGAAAATTTTTGTATTTCGTTATAAATTCGTTCTTTTTGGTAGAAAATTATTCTTTTTGGTTGAAAATTCAAGTCATGTTAAAAATTCGTCTTTTTTGGTTAAATTCAACTGTTTTTGTTGAAAATGGAAATTATTTTTTGTTGAAATATCATTTACTACATTTTTTGTTAAGAATTCGTATTTTTTGGTATGAAAATTTAATCACTTGGTTAAAAGTAAGACTATTTTGTTACCAATTAATCTTTTTGGTTGAAAATTCGTTTTTTCTGTGGGTGAAAATTAATTTTTTTAAAGGAAAATTTAACTTTTCTAGTTAAAAGTTGAACTATTTTGTTAAAAAATTGGTTGTTTTCCTTTTTTTGTTGTTGTATCTTATTGTTTAAGCATTAAATTTTTTAGTTAAAAATATTACTATTTAGTTTTTGGTTGAAAATTAATCTTAGCTTGAAAATTCATCTTTTTTATTTAAAATTCAACTATTCCGGTTGAAGATTCATCATTTCAATTGAAAATTCATCACTCATTAAAAATGTAACTATTTGTTATTAATATTTTTTTTGAATGAAAATGTAACTAACTATTCCAATTGAATATTTTATAATTTTAGTTGAAAATTCATCTCTTTGGTTAAAGATACATTTTTTTATTTGAAGATTTAACTATTCAATGTTCGATTAACAATTTATCTTTTTTGTTGAAGATTTTGTTTTTTTTTTCGTAGAAATTAATCTTTTTGGTTGATAATTTAAACATTTTAGTTGAAGATTTATCATTCTAGTTAAAAAAATTCTTTTTGCTTGAAAATTCAACTATTTCAGTTAAACATTCATTATTTTAATGAAAAATTCATTCCTTTTGTTGAAAATTAATTTTTTTAGCTGAAAATGTAACTGTTCTATTTTTTGTTGAAAATTCAACTGTTTGTTTGAAAATTCGTCCTTTTTAGTTGAAAATTCATTTATTTTTAATTCATTTACTTGAAGAATCATCTTCTCTGGAATAAAATTAATCTTCTTGTCTGGAGAATCATCTTTTTTGTTGAAAGCTTAAGTTTCCCAGTTAAATGAGCATAATTTTTGTTGAAAATTCATATTTTTGTTGAAAATAAATTAACTTGGTTGAAACTAAAACTCTTTTATCAAACATTCAAATTTTTGGTTTGAAATTCATTTCTTCCAGTTGAAGATCATCATATTAAGTTGAAAATTTATCACCTTGGTTTGAATATTTGTAGCTTAAAAATTGAACTATCTTTTCAAAATTCGTCTTTTTGATGAAATTCAACTGTTCCTAATTTAAAATTCAAATGTTTTTTACTTAAAATATCAACTATTACATTTTTCACTGATAATTTAATTGATCTTTTTGGTTAAAACATTTAATATTTTGTTGAAAATGCGTTTTTTGTGGTTCAAAATGAATTTTTTAAATCTAAATTTTAATAAATCAGTTGAAAATTCATCTCTTTTGTTAAAAATTTAATTATTTACTTTAAATTTTTTTTTGATAGAAAATTAATTTTTTTTGTTTAAAATTCATATTTATGAGTGAAAATTAAATTTTTTTTGTTGAAAATTCGTTTTCTTGATTATTTCACATGTTTGTAATTTAAAATTAAAATCTTTTCGGATTGAAGTATCAAATATTATATTTTTCGCTGAGAATTTATATTTTTTTGTTGACAGTTCAAGTACTTGGTTAAAAGCTGAACTTCTATGTTGAAAATTCATTTTTCTTATTGAAGATTGATCATTTAAGTTGAAAATTAATCTTTTTGATTAAAAATTTAACTATCTTGTTTGAAATGCGTTTTTTTGTTGTTAAAAATAAATTTCTTCATATGAAAATTCAATTATTCCAGTTGAAAATTCAAATATTTCCGTTGAAAATTCATCTCTTTGGTTAAAAATTTTGTTTGTTTGATTGTTTAAAGGTAATTTTTCACTTGGAAATTTACCTATTTCGATTTTCTGTCAAAAATAATACTTTTGTTAAAAATTCGTAGTTTTGGGTTGAAATTTCAAACTGTTTTGTAAAAAATTGGTCTTTTTGTCTTGAAAATTCAACAGTTTGATACAAAATTCAACTATTTGGAAAATTCGTCTTTTTTCTTTAAATTCAACTGTTGTACATTTCAATTGAAAATCTTTTTATGTTTAAATACCAAATATTACATTTTTCGTTTAGAATTAATCTTTCGGGTTAAAAATTCTATTGCTTTCTTAAAAATTCGCCTTTTTGTCTTGAAAATTCAACAATTTGATAGAAAATTCAACTATTTGGTTGAAAATTTGTCTTTTTTTGTTGAAAATTCATCTATTTTTAATTCATTTAGTTGAAAAATCATCTTTTCTGGAATAAAATTAATCTTCTTGTTTAAAGAGTCATCTTTTTTGTTGACATTTTAAGTTTTCCAGTTAAATAAGTATAATTTTGGTTGAAAATTTATATTTTTGTTGAAAATAAATTAACTTGGTTGAAACTTAAAACTCTTCTATTAAAAATTCATATTTTTTGTTTAAAATTTTTCTATTCCAGTTGAAGATCATCATTTTAAGTTAAAAATTTAATAGTTCAGTTTGAAATGTGTTTTCTTTTGTGGAAAATTAATTTTCTGAATTGAAAATTTAATCCTTAAATGTTTGATTAATAATTTATCTTCTTTCGTTGAAAATTCATGTATTTTGTTGAAGATTTCGTATTTTTTTGGTAGAAAGTAATCTTTGTGATTGATTATTCAAATATTCCAGTTAAGGATTCATTTTAGTTGAAAATTTATCTTTTTGCTTCAAAATTCATCTTTTTCAGTTGAACATTCATCATTTTAGAGAAAAATTGATCCCTTCTGTGTTAAACTTATTTATTTAACTATTTTATTTTTTGTTGAAAATTAAACCTTTTTTCGTTCAAAATTCAAATTTTTGGTTGAAAATTTGTCTTTTTTAGTTGAAAATTCATGAATTTTGTTGAAAAATTGTCCTCTTTGGAATAAAATTAATCTTTTTGTTTAAGGGATTATCTTTTTTGTTAAAAATTTAAGTATTCCAGTTAAGTGAGCATAATTTGAATTTAAAATTCAACTCTTTGGTTGAATTTTTGCGCTTCTTATTTGAAAATTCCCGCATTTTGTTAAAAAATCGTGCTTTTTAGAATAAAATTAATCTTTCTGTTTAAAGAATCACCTTCTGTGTTGAGAATTCAAGTTTTCTAGTTGAATAAGCCTAAATTTAGTTGCAAATTCAACTATTTGGTTGAAAATTTGTCTTTTTTAGTTTAAAATTCATGCATTTTGTTCAAAAATCGTCCTTTTTGGAATAAAATTAATCTTTTTGTTTAAAGAATCACGTTCTTTGTTAAAAAATTCAAGTTTTCTAGTTAAATAAGCATAACTTTAGTTGAAAATTCAACTATTTGGTTGAAAATTTGTCTTTTTTAGTTGCAAATTCACACATTTCATTCAAAAATCGTCCTTTCTAGAATAAAATAATTCTTCTTGTTTGAAGAACCATCTTTTATGTTGAAAATTCAAGTTTGACAGTTAAATGAGCATAATTTTAATTGCAAATTAATCCTTTTGTTGAAAATTAATTAACTTGGTTTAAACTTAAACTCTTTTATCAAATATTCATTTTTTTTAAATTCATCTATTCCATTTGAAGATTATCATTTTAAGTTGAAAATTTATTACTTTCGTTTAAAATGCGTTTTCTTTGATGGAGAATTAATTTTTTTAATTGAAAATTTAACTATTGTCTTTTTGGTTGATAATTCAAATATTCCAGTTAAAGATTCATCTAAGTTGAACATTTATCTTTCTGCTTAAAAATTCATCTTTTTCAGTTAAACATACATCATTTTAGTGGAAAATTCATCCCTTCTATTAAAAATTAATTGTTCAACTACTCTATTTTTTTTGAAAATTGAACCTTTCTAATTGAAGATTTAAATATTTGGTCGCAAATTTTTCTCTTTTGTTGAAAGTTTATGTATTTTGTTAAATTCGTCCTTCTGTGAATAAAAGTAAACTTTTTTTAACTGATAATTTAACTATTTCATTTTTTCTTGAAAATTGATTTTTCTTAGTTGAAAATTTAACTGTTTAGTCTTTTTGAAAGAAAATAATTTTTTTGGTTAAAAATTCAATTATTTGGTTAAAAATTCGTTTACATTGTTGAAAATGCAATATTTTTATTTGAAAAGTAAAATTTTGAAGCGGTTTAAATTAAATTTAATATACTACTCACATTAATTTTACCTAAATATGTATTGAATTCCAAATGTAAGAAGATGGAATATTTTTTAAAAATTATTTTCCAAATTCAGGAACTTTAAAAACAAATGAAACAAATGATTAGTTATGTTGTTAGTATTATTAAGTATTTAATTAAATGATGGGGCTAGTATATTTAAGTATTTATTATAATAAAACAGTTTGTCAAAGCGTTCTAAATTAAATTTAATTAAAATCGTTTTAAAAAATGAAACATGTGTATTTGAATTGTTCCGTACTATGAAAAATGATACCTGGAAGAAACTTGAGATCCCTGGAAAAGACAAGGAATTGTCAGGGAATCGTTTTCCAGGATTTCGGTAGACACCTTGACAAGGTTTTGGAAAACATTTGAATTTTCAAGTTAAAAACTTAATTTTTTACATGAAAATTTAACTTTTTCACCCTTTTAAAGTACATTAGTCTGTGGCAGTCCTGTTTATTAGGTATTTCACAATATAATTTATATTTCAGAGGATGTCACGAAAGTGCCATTCAACGCGATTGCAGTAAGAGTCACAAACATCATAAATCCGTACTTTATGAGAATCTATGAGTTGGAAAATCATGCCTTGAGGGCCAATGTAATTAGTAAAAAGTTGCAAATCTACGCTCAAAAACACATTGATTTTGAGAAAGAGCCTAATGAGCTTCTCAACTTGGGAGATGTAGGTTTCTCAGCAAATAAAAATTATTTCTCTGAATTTTTATGTCGAAAATAAAAACTTTTTGCTTCTAGACGGTGATTGTGTTTAATATAAATAACGATGATCTTCCTGCCTGGTGGTGCAGAGGAATTTTGGGCCGCATGGACGAGACGCATACAAAGTATAACGTTTTCTTGCCAGATTATGGCATTGCCCTGCTATTGGCAAAAAACGATTTACGGAAAATTTCTAAAGATGTTGTGTCCGACGAATATTTAACGTCTACGGTCGGATTAAATGAGGTGGTTCCGGCCACTATCGCCAAGGGCAACAAATCTAAGGAGAAAACCATTGTGACGTAAGTTTGTATTCCATTCACAATTTTTCAAATACGAGACTTCACACTCCTACAACCTGGAAATGTCAGGAATTTTTTTTATAGCGTATTTAATTTTTTTTTAATTCAACGTAAATATAAAACTGAATAACAATGATTTTTCATTTGTGAAAGTAACTTTATATAACTGTATTAACTATATTTTGTTGAGAACTATTTTTTTTTTAATTACTTTTTTTCACCGAAAAAATTATTATTTTTTTGGTTGAAAATTGATTGTTTTTAATTAAAAATTCAAGTTATCTGGTATTTTTCCGAGAGCGTGCTTACTTTTTAAAAGTTAATTTAAATATTGGATTGAATATCAATGAATCTGCATTTGCAAAAGTAACTTCATATAACTGTATTGACTATATTTTGTTAAGAATTAGTTATTTTTTGTTTTGAATTAATTTTTTTGACTAAAAAAATATATTTTTTTTTTTTTTGGTTGGAAATTGATCGTTTTTATTTGAAAATCAAGTATCTTGTTCAAAATGTATGTATTTTGTTGAAAATTCGTTCTTTTTTGGTAGAAAATTATTCTTTTTGGTTGAAAATTATTATTTTTGCCTGAAAATTTAACAGCTTATTTGCATTTTTTTCTCTCTTGACTGAAAAATCCTTCTTCGTTGAAAATTCGTCGTTTTTGGTTAAATTCAACTGTTTTTTGTTACAAATTAAAATCTTTTGTGGTTCATATATCATCTTCTACACTTTTTGTTCAGAATTCGTATTTTTTTTAAATAAAAATTTAATTAGTTGGTTAAAAGTAAGACTATTTTGTTACAAATTAATCTTTTTGGTGGAAGATTCATAATTTTAACTGAAAATTCAAATTTTTGGTTGAAAAATGAGCTTTTTTGTTAAAAGTTCGTTTTCTCTTTGGCTGAAAATTAATTTTTTAACTAAAATGTAACTATTCCCGTTGAATAGTCCATCATTTTAGTTAAAATTATATTTTTTGTTTAAGCATTACATTTTGTAGCTAAAAATTTTACTATTTACTTTTTGGTTAAAAATTCATCTTTTTTATTCAAAATTTAACCATTCCGGTTGATGATTTATCATTTTAATTGGAAATTCATCACTGACTGAAAATGACTTTTTTTTACTGAAAATATAACTAACTACTCCAATTGATTATTCCATAATTTTAGTTGAAAATTCATCTCTTTGTTTTTGTTGAATTTTGTTGAAAAATCGCCTTTTTTGGAATAAAATTAATCTTCTTTTTGAAGATTCATCTTTCTTGTTTAAAGTTCAAGTTTTCCAGTTAAATAAGTATAATTATGTTTGAAAATTCATCTTTTTTGTTGAAAATAAATTAAGTTGCTTAAAACTTAAACTCCTTGACTGAAAATTCATATTTTCTGTTTAAAATTCGGTTGATAATTCAAATATTCCAATTAAAGATTCATTTCAGTTGAAAATTTATCTTTGTGCTTCAAAATTCATCTTTTTAGTTAAACTTTCATCATTTTAGTGGCCAATTTATGCCTCTCGTTGAAAATAAATTTTTGTTAACTGAAAATTTAACTATTTCTTTCGTGGTTAAATATTGAAACTTTTTAGTTCTAAATTAAACTATTTAGTGGAAAGTTTTTCGTTTTTAGTGGAAAATTCATGTATTTTGTCGATAAATCGCCGTTTTTAGAATAAAATTAATCTTATTGTTAGAAGAATCATCTTTTTTGTTGAAAATTCAAGTTTCCCAGTTAAATATGTATAATCCTATATTTGAAAGTTTGTCTGTGCTAAGAGGAATTTTACGTTACGTCGGTTCTGCTGTCACTGTGTCGTGAATGGCTACCAGTGTGAGTGTGCCTTCGAGTCGGGAGGATTATCGCATGTGTTTACATTATCGATGGAAAGAGTTCGTGCCATCATACACAATTCGGCTGGGGTTAATTTTTGTTTTATTTTTCAAATTTATTCAATCTTAAAAAATGTTAATAGAAAATTATGAACGTTTAGAATTATATTGAATTTAAATTACAGTTACATTTTCAAATAATATGACGTCCTGCTAATTGTAGCTATTATTGCAACCTTAAACAATTAAAAATATGAATTCATCCTGTGCTATTATTTAGAAAACATTAAAATTTAAATTATTTTTGAAATTTAAAGAAGTTTACAAAATTTAAAAAATGTGTTCACCCTTGGTTCATTTATCTTTAAAGGAAACAGAGTCAACTGAGAATATCTTTTCGATGTCTTTTTTCTATGATGATTCGTAAATTCACAAAAATTGATAATTATTTAAATAATTTTCATAAACAAATTAAGAGGTTGGCTATTTTTAACTTTTCGATGACTCTTTCCTACGATACTTTGTAAATTTAATAATTAATAATTATTTCAACAATTTTCATATAAAAATTTATCTTGACTTTTTCCTAAGATACTATGAAAATTTACAAGAATTGTTAATCATTTAAACAATTTTAATGAAAAAATTCAGTTAGACTATTTTTTTAGCGAATAAGCTGAATTTGTTTACGGAATCAACAAATATTGCCTTGACTATTTCCTGCGATACTTTGCACATTTACAAGAATTATTAATTACTCAAACAATTTTTATAAACAAATTAAGTTTGGCTATTTTTTCAACAAATAGGCTCAATTTGTTTACAGAATCAGTAAAGAAAGTTTTTTCATTAACTTTTTCTTGATTCACTTTGCAAATTAACAATAATTATTTATTAGATAAACAATTTTCCTAAAGAAATTCCAAGTTTGGCTATTTTTTAACGCAAAGATTCGATCTGTTACAGATTTAACTAATGAAGTCTTTGAGGCTACTCTTTTTTATGGTGCTTTGCAAAGCTACACGAATAATTTATTATTTAAACAATTTTCATAAACAAGTAAATAACTTGGCCATATGTCGACGAGTACTTTCAAATTTTCTTTAGGGAATCGACAAAAAATGTCTTATCGATGACTCTTAGATATAACTGTTCAGATATTGACAACAATTATTAACTGTTTGAACAAGAATTCGTAATAAAACTTTATTTGCTCTCATATTTCATATCGAAATTTTGAACTTCAATGAGCTAAACATTTTCAATCATTATTTTTAACAATTAGAAACTATTTCTAGATAATTTTAGCATAGACATAAGACCTCCTCAGATCAATCAACAAAATATAAGTCCTGAAAAGTTTTAAAAATGTAAACTTCGTTGTCAAATGAAAAATTAACCAAATTTTTCATAAAAAGTTCAGAGACAAACTACTTTGAAATTTAAAAAGTTTTCATTTAGAAAACAACTTCCATATCGAAAGAATATTGTAGGTTAAAAATTGAAACTTAAAGTGTATGTGTCGATGGGTAAATAATAATCGATTTGATTTAAATTTGGAGGAATTTCTATGCTTAGACATTTGAAACAATATCGCGATAGAAAGGTTTCCAACAAAAAAATTCTATATAAGGAACAGCCTTATAGACAAGGGATATAAACACATAGAAAAGCAGGGAATTAAATGAGATAGGCAAAAAGGCTAAATTAGCAAAGAGATAAAAATGAACGCAGATAGCCAGAAGTAAGTTACTGATTTTGAATTAAATTTCACTGAGAAGGATATAGAAGTTGAAATTGAAAGAGATAGTATCAGAACTATATTATCAAAAAGGTCGAAGAAGATGAACGGGGATATACGAGGGAGATGCAGGCATGGAGAAAAGGGAATTGAAAGAGATAAGCGTGAATCTGTATTGAAAAGGAGATGGAAAAAGATAGGGGAGATAGGCGAATGATAGGTAGGGATAGAGATGAGCGAAAATTAAATGAGAAAGAAGTAAAAGTACACTGCCAAAGAAATATATAAAGATAGAGATAGAAACAGATATGGATGGATAGAAAAGAGATCGAATAAAGTAATTCTAGATAAATAATTCGAAGAAAAATATGCAGGTGGAATGTGGATAGACGAGGGATAGGTGTAAGGAAGGGATAGGAGTAAGCGAACAAAATATGATGAATCCATTAAACATTATTCCTCATTAATTAGACAAAGGCTGTACTTCAAAAACACTAGAGATGAAAGAAAAATTCAAATAGGATCATGCAGATGAAACCATCTAGCTTGCTATCCAATATTATTTAATGATAGAATCTATTATCTTGGATTAAGGCAGTTTTTATAACATATTGAACACTTTAGTACAAAATATACCGACTTTAATTTATATATTTTGGAGGTTACAACAGTTTTAAAGCACAAGTTTAATGGGATAAATTTTTTTTTTCTTAATCAAGGGTCAATACTCATATTCCTCGAGGACTTAAAATGCTAAAACTATCTATAACTAATTTAAAAAAATGGATTTATGTTTGATTTGCTCACTCAACACTTCTCACTATCTCAGAGATAGAAAACGATTAATAGTAAGAGAAATTCTATATTTTTACTTCCAGCAGGGAAGAATTAGTCTACAAAATAGTGAAGAATCATTATTTTGTTTAATTAAAGAGTTTTTAGAGTACTGGAAGCAATAAACGAATATAAAAAAGACTGAAACATTGAAATGATGAGTTTTCCAGATGATCATAGGGAAAAGGAACAAATTACTGATTGTGAAACATTTGCCGAAAAAAGTTAATATTAATATGTATTTTTTTTTTAAATTAGTAAACATTAATGAACAAACATTAAAGCTAAATTACAAAGTAATGAACGTAGGAGGACTTTAATCTTCGAAATGGACAATAGGAGTGTACTCAATTATTGTTCCCTTTACGTATACATTCTATTATTAGAAAATCTATTGTTTTTATAAAAATAAAATTTTCTAAAATATTCAACTAATTATGTTTCACGTATTATAATACAGATTGGAAAAATTAGACGTATCAGTAAGGTGGTTTATGCAAAATCGAACGATTTCCAGGTTTTTTGTCCGCATTTAGGTAGTATAATCGTATCTTTGCCTGCGGGACGCCAGTCGTCGAGAATGGCACGTGTGCGCCAGCGCAGCAGCGTAGTCCAGCTACTGCGCAGGCGCATACGTACGATTTTATAAGATTGGTGTCCCGCAGACTACCGACATACGAACGTAGAAACGCAGAACCGTCTCTTTTTGCATAAAATATCGTGTGTCACTAGACAGCACCTATAACGTTATTGATAATAAGTACAACTTTTCAATATTAATTATGTAATTAAAATCAAAAGCATTCCAACGTTTTGAGCAATTGTATTTTTATAGGGTAATATATTCAATAAGAATTAAGAAAGGCAATACAAATTTTAAAGAGATGAAAACTTTCCCTTTCATTAAATTCAGTCTTTTTTTTTGTTAATTGCTTTCAGTACTTTAATAACTTCTTCAATTGAATAATATTGTGCTTTTCAAAGGTTTTGTGGACTAATTTTGCCCCTGCAATATATTCTTCCGTTATTTTTACTGTGATCGAACACTCGATCGAACATGTAACTAGTACTTTTTTAGAACCACAAACATTTTTTTGCATCTCTCCCTTTCACTTCTTAATTTCGGGGTTTTGATGTTTAAACATCTTAGAAAGCGATATGGATTTTCGTGCAATCTTTAAGAAATCTTTAAAAACTTAGTGAAATCATTTTAGTTTAAGTTTAGGAAAGGTTTAATTTTTTTTTTAATTTTTTGAAATCTTTGTGAAATCTTTACCATAATTTAACGTTTATCGAAGATGTTTACATATAAATCTGCCTAGAGTCGTAGTTTGTGATACATGGACTGACTTTTTTATTGCCTTTTTCATCAGTTTGTACCCTTCTTTTCTCATTTTATGAACTATTATTAATTCCATAGGTGATGGTAAATTTTTCAGAATCAAAGATTTTTCACCAGAGCAGGTAGGAACATAGGTGTTAATACGCGCTGTCGTTTTATATTGTTTTTCCAAAGTTAGATGGAAATGTTTAGATTTGCAAAATGATTTATAATATGTTACGTGAGAGGGCACCAAAGTGAAAGT
>JAUELO010000353.1:957671-980585 GCA_032357855.1 Amphibolips quercusostensackenii
ATTTATAATAAACTCGCGAAACTGTATACATATTCCGATTCGATTGTTTTAAAAAATGCGAAATATTTGAATGGCTCCCTAATATGAAAAATTATACCTGAAAAAAACTTGAGACACATGAAAAAACCTGGAATTGTCAGGGAATGTTTTTCCAGGGTTTGAGTAGACACCCTGTAATCTACAAAATTAATTTTGGAATAACTTTAAATTATTATATTTCAAAGCTTGTTTTATCCGTAGGAGAGGACACAGAAAGATTCAAGTTGGTGATATTTGCGTTATGGAGGAAACCATTGAACATTACAAACGAGTGCAAATTTTGAACATTGTCATGAGAAACAATTTCGATGAACCTTCAGTCGTCACTGTAAGATGCATCGATGATGGATGTGTAACTGCGAAAGTCAGGGTAAGATACTTTTTTTTATTTCATAGAGTAAATATAAATAAATAAATCGTCTTAAGAGAGATCCGAAAAACTGTGATTTAAACAGGAATTGAGCATCGTAAAAAAGCCGGAAATTTTTTCAGATTTGTTATTGCTTTTGACATAAAGAAGTTTTAAAGTTATTGCTTCGTTCAAAAATTAATTTTCCTTTTATACTGTATATTTAAGAGTATAGTTCAGGTACTAAATTTCCTTTCATATTTCAGAAAGAAAATTTTCTGTTTAGATATTTAACATAATAATAACGTAGGAAACCTAAATTTATATAATTAATTACTAATAATTGGCATGTTCTTCAAATATAAAATTTACCCACTTAAGAGTCATTTCGGGGACAAGAAAAGTATAATCGTACCGAATACAGCACAGATTGAAGTATGATTTTTTATCGAGCTCCCATTTTAGATCCTAGGTCACGTAAAGGCGAATATGCTAAAACTACGATGTACAAAATTTTTCAGAATTTTCACTTAGGTTTATTAAGTCACAGATTTCACAGTCTTTCCTCTTTTGGTAGAAAATGCATCTTTTATCGTTAAAATTTTTTTTTTTTAATTAAAACTACTATCGTCTTTTTTGTCCAAAATTAATCTCTTCGTTAAAAATTCTACTATTTAGTTCAAAATTGGATTATGTTCTTGAAAATACAACTATTTTGTTAAAAAGTCATTTTTTGTTGAAAATTCATCTTTTATGTCCTATTTTTGGTACGCAATTAATATGTTTTGGTTAAAAGTTCTACTATTAGTTTAAAAATTAAATTATTTTGTTTAAAAATTAAACTGTTTTGTTAAAAAGTATTTTTTGTTGAAAATTTATATTCCTTAGTTGAAAGTTAATTATATTTATTTAAGAATTCTATTATATTTCGGGCTCAGAATGAATTTCTTTTATCTAAAAATTCTACTGTTTGGTTAAAAATTCAATTATTTTGTTAAAAAGTTTTTTTTTTGTTAAAAATTCATCTTATTTAGTTAGAAGTTAATTTCTTTTCATTTCAAAATTCTTTTTTTTTTATTGTGGGGTAAGAAGTAATTTATTTTGTTAAAAAATACTGCTATTTTGTTAAAAATTTAATTATTTTGTTAAAAAGTCATCGTTTTGGTGGAAAATTCATCTTTCATGGTTGCAAGCTAATTTTTTCAAATTAAAAACTCTACTATCATAATTTTGGTCCAAAATTGATCTCTTCATTAAAAACTCTACTATTTGATTCAAAATTTCATTATGTTCTCGAAAATACAACAATTTTGTTAAAAAGTCTTTTTTTCTTGAAAATTCATCTTTTATGTCCTATTTTTGGTCCACAATCAATATATTTTGGTTAAAAATTCTACTATTTGTTTAAAAGTTAAATTATTTTGTTGAAAATTTAACTATTTTATTAAAAAGTCTTTTTTTGTTTAAAATTTATCTTGCTTAGTTGAAAATTAATTCTTATCATTTGAAAATTCTACTATTTGGTTGAAATTTTAATTATTTAAAAAAAAAAAGTTATGGTCATGGTTGAATATTTATCTCTCATGGTTGAAAGTTAGTGTTTTTAAATTAAAAACTGTTTCATCGTATTTTTGGTCCAAAATTAATCTCCTCATTAAAAATTCTACTATTTGGTTCAAAATTTGATTATTTTGTGGAAAATTCATCTTTTGTATCGTATTTTTGGTCCAGAATTTATCTATTTTGGTTAAAGATTCTACTATTTTTTTAAATTTCACTATTTTTTTAAAAAGTCTTTTTTCAAAATTTATTTTGTTTAGTTGGCAGTTAATTCTTTCAGTTAAAAAATTTTATTCTATTTTAGGCACAGAATTAATTTCTTTTTTCTAAAAAGTCATTGTTTTGGTTCAAAATCCATCTTTCATGGTTGAAGGTAATTTTTTTTTAAATTAAAAACTTTACTATCGTATTTTTGGTCCAAAATTAATCTCTTTTGGTTGAAAATTCTACTATATGGTTCACAATTGGATTATTTTGTTGGAAATTCAACTATTTTGTTAAAAAGACATTTTTTTGTTGTTGAAAATTCATTTTTAATGTACGTATTTTTTGTCCAAAATTCATCTATTTTGGTTAAAAATTCTACTATGTGTTTAAAAATTATATTATTTTGTTGAAAATGTAACTATTTTGTTAAAAAGTCATTTTTTTGCTGTTGAAGATTCATCTTTTATATCGTATTTTTGGTCCAGGATTCATCTATGTTGGTTAAAAATTCTACTATTTGCTTAACAATTTAATTAATTTGTTTAAAATTTAAGTCTTTTGATAAAATTTTTTTTTTAACTTATCTTGTTTATTTGAAAGTTCATTATTTTTATTTGAATATTCTATTATATTTTAGGAACAGAAATGATTTATTTTGTTTTTATTTGATTATATGTATATATATATATTTATTTATTTTCTATTTTATTTGGTTGAAAATTTCATTATTTTGTGAAAAAGTCATGGTTTTGGTTGAATATTCATCTTTCATGGTTGAAAGTTAATTTTTTTTATTAAAAACTCTACTATCGTATTTTTGGTCCAAAATTATTCTCTTTCCTTTAAAAATTCTACTATCTAGTTCAAAACTTAATTATTTTGTTAAAAATTTATCTTTTATATTGTATTTTTAATCCAGAATTCATCTATTTTATTAAAAAGCTTGTTTTGGTTGAAATTTATCTTGTTTAGTTGAAAATTAATTATTTTGTTGAAAATTCAACTATTTTCTTAAAAAGTCTTCGTTTTGGTTGGAAATTCATTTTTTACGCTTAAAAGTAAATTTTTTTAAAATAATGAACTCTACTATCAAATTTTTGGTCCAAAATTAATCTCGTTTGGTTGCAAATTTGATTATTTTGTTGGAAATTCAACTACTTTGTTAGTCTTTTTTTTGTTAAAAATTCATCTTTTAAACGTGTTTCGGTCCAGAGCTAATTTATTTAGTTAAAAGTTTTACTGCTGTTTAGAAATTTCATTATTTTGTTAAAAATTCAACTATTTTTTGAAAAAGTCATCGTTTTGTTTAAAAATTCATCTTTACAGGGTAAAAGGTAAATTTTTTGTTTTAATTGAAAACTCTACTATCATATTTTTGGCACAGAAGTCATCTATTTTAGTTGAAAATTTAATTATTTTGTAGAAAATTCAACTATTTTTTCAAAGAGTTATCTTTTTTGGTTGAAAGTTTATTCTTTTTATTTAAAAAACCTACTATTATATTTTTGGTTCAGTATTAATTTCTTTTGGTTAAAAATTCTACTGTTTTGTTTTAAATTTAAGTATTTTGTTGAAAATTCATCTATTTTGTTAAAAAGTCATTTAGTTGGTTAAAAATTAATTTTTTATGCTTAAAAGTTAATTTTTAAAATTAAAAACTACTATCGTATTTTTGGTTTAGAATTCATCTCTTTGTTCGTGAAAAACTCCTAGTTGGTTGAAAATTTAATTATTTTGTTGAAAAGTCATTGTTTTGGTTGAAAAATTCATCTTTCATGGATGAAAACTAATTATTTTTATTTAAAAAACCTACTATTATATTTTTGGTTCAGAATTAATATATTTTGGTAAAAAACTTTAATGTTTGGTTTAAAAATTAATTCTTTTGTTGAAAATTCAAATATTTTGTTAAAAAGTCATCTATTTGGTTGAAAATTTAATTTTTATAGTTGAAAATTAATTCTTTTTCATTGGAATGACTACTCTTATATATTTCGGTCCAGAATTCATCTCTTTGTTGTTCAAGAATTTTTTTTTTGTGGAAGAAATTGGTTTGAAGATTTCATTATTTTGTTGAAAATTCATCTTTCTCGGTTGAAAATTCAACTTTCTTTTAAAAGATTAATTTTTTTTGTTTGCAAATTCGATCATTTGGTTGAAAATTCAAATTTGTTGTCGAAAATTTGTCTCTTTTGCTTTAAAGTTCAAATATCTGGTTCTAAATTTAATTGTTTGGTTTAAATTTTATTTCTTTGGAATAAAATGTATCTTTCTTGGTCGAAATTTTTTTTTTTTTTTTTTTTGTTAAAAATTAATCTTTTTTGGTTGAAAATTCCACTATTTTGTTGAAAATGCAATTTTGACGTGAAATCTTAAGAATATGATACCTACCTTAATCTTTGTTAAAAAAATTTATTCCCTATTATTACACTATCACCCTATTTCATGTCTTGAGTGAATTTTGTGCTGTGAAATCTAAAATCACTTTTACAATAATTTAAGTTATATATATTTTCCTTTCAGTTCTAAAAAGTTTAGTTCCTTTCAAAATTTATATGATAAAGCAATTGGTATTGAATAATTATTTCACCGGGAAAAATGTAATTTTTGATTCGAAAAAACGGGAAATATCCTGGAATTTTTTTTCATGTTTAAGGGCCATTATACTAGTGATATTAAATTTATTTATGTTCCTCTAGGTAAATAAACTCTTGCAAATCCCTGAACATCTCGCCAAGTGGCAGACAAACATCATCGAAGTTTTTATGTCAAGTATCGCGCCATTTGATAATGAATACGCATGGGATTATTGTGCAAAAGATGCTGTCCATTCTTGGTTCGGCGAATTCTTGGATTCAAGAAACGCTTCTGTTTATGGAAAGGTAAAATATTGAAGAGAGCACTGTCTCCCCTATTTCCCTGCGTTTGCCCTTTTTAAATTCCCCTTTTTCTCCTATAATAATTAATTTTAATTTGTGAACACGTATAGTGTCTAATTATTGATTAAATTAAGTTAATTATTTTACGTACATTAGTATTTTTAATTAATGACTATACTCTTGAGGTGGATTATGCATAAAGATAATAATGATAAAGCCTAAAGTTTTTTTTTAACTTGCAGAATTATGTAATGAAATTAATTTAACTTTTTTTTTAAATTTTACTAATTATAAACTAAACTATTTAGGATTAAAATAAAACTTTAAAGGTAAAACATTTTTTTTAATCTATACAAATTAAATATTTGTAAAGTTAACTATAATAAAGTACGATATTCTGTCTGTCCATATTGAAGATTCTTTAGCTTAAATTTGAATAAAGCGAAAATTTGAACAAGAATTACAATATTTAAAACTGATCTTAGTGACGTTCTGCGATTTAACTCAAATTTAATAAGTTCTAGAATTTAAAGAATTTTTACTAAATACTAAAAACCAGCAGTTTTGAAAATTTAAGCGCAATTTTTAGTAAATGTTAAATATACATTCCATATAATATAATACTAAGAATATTAATATGTTACCTAAGCGTTTCTTTGAGACCAAAATAAAACCAAAAACTGTTATTTTTTATTTTTAAATTTTTAAATAAAAACAATTTTTTTTTGTAAAATGTTTTATCCGTCCGGGTTTATTATGAAAATGTTCATAGTTTAAGTTTTTTAGTTTTACTTTTTACATTAAAATTTTTTTGATAGATACTGTTTTTTGTGCTTAGACAATTTCAAATAATAAGCGTTTACAATCAAAAATTTTTAATTTTTTAACATTAGACCATTTCTACACGTTTTTAAATTTAACAATTTCTGAATTACCAATTGTATATGTACATTTTTTAAATATAAAATATTTTTAATTGAAGATTTGAAAAATATTGCTATTTAAAATTTAACAATTATTTATGAAAATCGTTAAGATCTCCAGATACCTAAAAAATATTGGCACCCATGAAAATATTAAAATTACGAAAGTAATTTTATTTTAATGGTGTTATAAGAGAAAATTAATTTATATTCATGAAATTTCAAATGTTTTGTACATATTTAAATGGTTTTTAGGGCTTTAAAAGATTTCAAAGTGTTTTAAGGGGTCATAAAGAATTTATAGGGAAAATAAAAATCCAGGCATGCATTTTATTTCAACGGGGGTTAAAAAAAATAAATTTAATGAATAAATTTAATTTAATTTATATCCTAGAAATATTTTTAATGATTTTTACTTATTTCAATTACTTTTTAAGATTTCAAGGGATTTTAACGAATTTCTAGAGAACTTTAAGGAGTATATAAAAATCAAATTTTAATCTTTTCCCTGTTTTCTTCCTTTTCCGTGAAAAATTACCCTGGTTCCCCTTTATTAGCTCTCATTTTTCTTTTCCCTTTTTTGTTCTCATTATTTTCTTCTTAAAATTTTTATTAAGTTTAAGGACTGATTTTTTTTCATTTTTTTTTCAATTATAAGAGGGAAATTTTTTATTTTGATTATTTTTCTTGACCTGAAAGGGGCGAAATTTTCGTTTCTAATTTTTTCTGAAATGGAAGAGGCCAAAAAAGGCCTTTTTTTAATTTAGAGGAAGAATTTTTTTTCAATTTTTTCCTGAATTGGAAGAGGCAAATTTTTTATTTTTAAAATTTTTATTGAGTTAAAAGGGAGAAATTGTAAGTTTTCTTTTTTTTCTGAATTGGAAGAGTCCCTTTTTTGTTTTTTCTTTCATTTTTATTGAGTTAGAAGGGATGAAATTTTGGTTATTTATTATTTTCATGAATTGTAAGAGGCCTTTTTTCTTTTTAACCTTTTTATTGAGTTTAAGGGATGAATTTTTCATTTTTAATTTTTTTTCTGAATCAGAAGGGAAATTTTCAATTTTTTTTCTGAATTGGAAGAGGTTAATTTTTGTTTTTCAGCATTTTCATTTAGTTAAAGTGGGTAGGGGACTTTTTATTCTACATTTTTTCTGAATTGAGAGCGGGTCATTTTTTTATTTTTTTTAACATATTTATTGAGTTAGAAGGGAAAAAATCTTGGGTTTTCATTTTTTCTGAATAGGAAGGCATTTTTTTTGTTTTCAAGATTTTTGAAGGCTTGAATAATAAATTATTTAGTGTCAGAAATCATTGAACATTTATTCAACATTATAAAAAAAATCTGTACATATTCATAGAAAAAAACAGTTTTTTTTCTAAATGTAAAAATAAATGTTTAATCTTTGTCTTATTCTTCCCCTTTTTCGTTAAAAAATTACCCTCTTTTTCGTGATAAAATTATCGTGTTTCCCCCTTTTTCGCTCTTTTTTCTCTTTCTCATTTTTCTTTCTTTTTAACACTTTTTTTAACTTAGGGGTGAATTTTTTATTTTTTATTTTCTCTGAATTGGAAGAGGGAAATTTGTTATTTTCAAGATTTTTCTTGAGTTAAAAAGGCTAAAATTTTCGTTTTCAATTTTTTCTGAAATGTAAGAGTCCCTTTTTTGTTTTTATCGTTTTTGAGTTGGGAAGGGATTAAATCTTGGTTATTTATTATTTTTCTGTATTGGAAGAGGGACATTTTTAAGATATTTATTGTGTGGGAAGGGAGAAAATCTTGCTTTTCAATTTTTTTCTGAATTGGAACTGTGAATTTTTTCATTTTTTAAATTTCTAATTGTGAGGGAGAAAATTTTCGTTTACAATTTTTTTCTGGAATGGAAGAGGCCTTGTTTTTGTTTTATCGTTTTTATTGCCTTGGGAGCGATTACATTTTGCTTATTTATTATTTTTCGGAATTGGAAGAGGCCGTTTTTTAAAACATTTTTACTGAGTTTAAGCGATGAATCTTTTATTTTAAATTGGTTTTTGCGTTGGAAGAGGGATTTTTAAAAAAAATTTATTCAGTTAGAAGGAAGAAATTGTTAGTTTTTTTCTGAATTGAAAGAGGCCCTTTTTTATTTTTATTGAGTTGGAAGGGATGAAATTTTTGTTATTTATTATTTTTATGAATTGGAAGAGGCCTTTTTTTCTTTTTAACCTTTTTATTGAGTTTAAAGGATACATTTTTTATTTTCAATTTTTATTTTGAATCAGAAGAAAAAAATTTTTAATTTTTTTTTTAATTGAAAGAGGGCAATTTTTTATTTTAAAGATTTTTATAGAGTTGGAAAAGACGAAGTTTTGGTTATTTTTCTCTGAATTAGAAGAAGCTATTTTTGTTTTTCAGCATTTTTATTTAGTTGAAGGGGGAACTGTTTACTCTCAGTTTTTTCTGAATTGAGAGCGGGTCATTTGTTTGTTTTCTTAAACATTTTTATTGAGCTGGAAAGGAGAAAATCTTGGGTTTTAATTTTTTCTGAATTGGAAGAGGGACATTTTTTTTAAGGTTTTTCGGGGCTTGGAAAATAGATTTTTTAATGTCAGAAATCATTAAAAATTCATTCAACATTATTCAAAAAAACTATACAAATTCTTATAGAAAGATTGTTTCTTCTTTTCTAAATGTAAAAATAAATCTGTAATCTTTCCCCTATCCTTACCCTTTTTGTGAAAAAATTACCCTATTTCCCCTTTTTTCTTTTTTCTTCTTTCTCATTTTTTCCTTTTTAACACTTTTTTTTTAATTTAAGAGATGAATTTTTTATTTTCCATTTTTTTCTGAATTGAAAGAGAAAATTTTTTAATTTTTTACCTGTTTATTGAGTTGAAAGGGAGGAAATTTAGCTTTTTATTTTTTCTGAATTGGAAGAGTCAAATTGTTTAATTTTAAGACTTTTATAGAGTTGGTAGGGACGGAATTTTAATTATTTTTTCCTGAACTGGGAGAGATTATTTTTGGTTTTCAGCATTTTTATTGAGTTCAAGGGATACATTTTTTTATTTTCAATTTTTTTCTTAATTGAAGGAGGTAAATTTTGTTATTTGCAAGAATTTTATAGAGGTGGTAGGGACGAAATGTTGGCTTTTTTCTTCCTAAATTGGAATAGATTATTTTTGTTTTCTAGCACTTTTATTTAGTTAAAGGGGGTAACTTTTTATTTTATATTTTAATTCTGAATTGAAAGCGGATAATTAAAAAAATATATTTTTATTGAGTTTGAAGGAAGGGAACTTCGTCGGTCAGAAATCATTAAAAATCGTTTCTTTTTTTCTAAATGTAGAAATAAATGTTTAATCTTTCCCTATTTTCCCCTTTTTCCTGAAAAATTACCCTATTTACCTTTTTTTTGAGCTCTGTTTGTGCTGTGTAAATTAATAATCTATCTTGAATTGTAAAATTTAGGTGAACCTTCATCTCGGGAATACCATCTGGACTGATACTTTGGAAGTGAGATCTAAAATGATAGGATTTCCTGAAATTACCGTTTCGTCGTTGCGCTCAACACTGATACAAGAAAATCATGGCACAGTCAGTGATTGTCAATTACCAATGCTCTATGAACTTTGCAAAACCGGAGGTTTTACCGACTTTGAATTAAACGTCGCTCCTCTCGAAAAAAATGAAGAAGTAGAGTAAGATGATTACTTTTAGTTTGAAAAAATTTTATTTCGAATATGAAATAGCAATCCGTTCCACATTACAGTATTCTCTTCGTGCCATTTTATTTTTCAGTTGTATATAAGTAAGAGTATTTTACAATATTTAGGTATCTGCCTTTGTTAAAAATCGGCGAAAAGTCAGTGAGGTTCTTTTTTATTGTATTTTTATCTTGACTCCAAAGAAAACTGAGAATATTAGAATTAGCGTATAAGTTTGAATTCGCTCCAAAAATATGCCTGGATACTATAGGCAAGAAGTTCATGTGCACTTTCTCTCAGGTTTATCTATTTAATGATATTAATTTTGAAATTAAAACAAGGTGCACGAAAGGCTGTTTTATGATTTGAAAGTTTATTTTTTAACTAACTCTGATGCAGTTCTTAACTGTCAATTTTTTTATTTTACGAACGTAAATTTAATTATTATAATATAATAATAATGTATTGTTAAATTTTATTATATACATTCCTTCTTACTACATCAGAAAAAGTATAAACATTGAGTTTGTTGTATATTCGCCCAACTATCATAGTTTTTTGAAACTGGTGATAAATGTGAAAATGCCTAATATAGAATTTATCTATAATATATGTCGGTATGAGTTGTTGGTAAATGAAATAAAGAGCATATTGATTATTCTGTATTTTTGAACTTTATTTCTTCCTAGTTTATAAATGAAATTTAAAATTAAATAAATAAATGTTCTTCAATGCCTAAGATTTCAATTTAACTGCGAAATGCACCCATTAAAATAGAAATAACATTTAAAAAATTAAAACTAAAAAAGAGAACAAGAAAAGAAGATAACCATCAAATCCCCTTCTTTTTTATTTTCTTTTCCTTTTTTAATCACAATTAAAAAACATTAATTAAAAATCTACAAAAAAATGACAGCTTTTTGTAAATTTTTTTAAATTCTGATAAAAAGGCGAGAGGAAAACGGAAGGGGATTAGGAAGGTTGCCTTCTTTTTTCTTTTGGTTTTTTAAGTTCAGAATCTATACAATCGCAAATTTCATATCACATAATATAATGCAATTTGAAATAAGATAGATTTTTCAAAATATTAAGTTCAATTGTTAACTTTTTTAAGAATTAAATCATTCAGTTTACAATACGTAATTCTAAAATCTTTTACTTTAAAAATTTAATATTTGGGACCGTTTTAAGCGTACATTTTAAATTTAACGAATTTTAAAATGGAACTTTGAAGATAGAAATTAAAAGCTTTGAATTTCTTAATTTGTGGTGAAAAACGTTTAAAGTTGATCCACTGTGAATATAAATTAATTATATATTAAATTTTAATTTTTGTTAAATTGTAAGAGGGACTTTTTATATTTTAAGATTTTTATTGAGCTAGAAAGGAGGAAATTTTGGTTTTTAATATTTTACGAATTGCAAGAATAATAATTTTTTACATTTAACATTTTTATTGATTTAGAAAGGAGGAAATAAACGGAAGAGGCCTTTCTTTGTTTTTATCATTTTGATTGGCTTAGAACAGATGAAATTTTGGTTATTTATTTTCTGACTTGGAAGGGTCCATTTGTCATTTTTAACATTTTTATTGAGCTTAAGCAAAAAATTCTTTATTTTCAATTTTTTTTTGAATTGGGAGTGAAACTTTATTTTTATAGAGTTGGAAGGGATAAGGCCATTTTCTCTTTTCATATTTTTATTGAGTTGAAGAGTTAAATTTTTTATTTACAATTTTTTCTGAATTGGAAGAGGGAAATTCTTTATTTTCAAGATTTTCATTCAGTTGGAAGAGATAAAAATTTGGTTTTTAATTTTTTTTTTATGGAAGAGTTTTTAAATATTTCACCATTTTTTTTGTGTTTAAGGGATGGATTTTATATTTTCAATTTTTACCTGAATTGGAGGAGGAAAATTTTTTATTTTTAAGATTTTGTTTGAGTTAGCAGAGAAAAAATTTTCGTTTTTAATTTTTTTTTAATTAAAAGAGTTTTTTATATTTGAAAGATTTTTATTGAGTGAAAAGGTAGAAAAACCTTGGCTTTTTATTTTTTGATCGTAAGAGGCCCTTTTTTTGTTTTTTTATTTTTATTGAATTTGAAAGAAGGAAATTTTGGTTATTATTTTTCTTCACTGGAGCCATTTTTTTCTAACTAACCTTTTTATTAAGTTTAGGGGCTAACTTTTTTCAATTTTTTTTTATTCGGAAGAGAGGAATTTTTTATTTTTTAAATTTGTATTGTGTTGGAAGGGGTGGAAATTTAATTTTCATTTTTTACTGGAATGGAAGAGGCCTTCTTTTTGTTTTTGTCATTTTTATTGAGTTTGAAGGGATGTAATATTGGTTATTTACTATTTTTGTGTATTGGAAGAGGTCATTTTTTTCTTTTTATTCTTTTTATTGAGTTGAAGAGTTAAATTTTATATTTGCAATTTGTTCTGAATTGAAACAGGGAAATTTTTTATTTTCCAGATTTTTATTCAGTTGGAAGAGGTGAAAATTTGGTTTTTAATTTTTTTTTTAATGGAAGAGTTTTTAGATATTTCAACATTTTTCAACATTTTTCTTGTGTTTGAGGGATGGATTTTATATTTTTAATTTTTTCCTGAATTGGAGGAGGGAAATTTTTTATTTTTAAGATAATTATTGATTTGGAAGAGAGAAAATTTTGGTTTTTATTTTTTTTTTAATTGAAGAGTTTTTTTATATTTTTAAGATTTTTTTTTAGTTGAAAGGTAGAAATGCCTGGCTTTTAATTTTTTTTCAATTTTAAGAGGCTTTTTTTTGTTTTTATCATTTTTATTGAGTTGAAAGGGATAGCATTTTGATATTTATTATTTTTCTGCATTGAAAATGGGAAATTTTTTATTTTTCAAATTTTTATTGAGTTGTAACGGAGAAAATATTGGCTTTAAATTTTTTCTGAGTTGGAAAGGGTAATTTGTTCTTTTTAGCATTTTTATTTAGTTGAAAGGGTTGAAATTTTCGTTATTTATCATTTTCACACATCAGAAAAGGCCAAATTTTTCTTTCCAACCTTTTTATTGAGTTCGAGGGTTAAATTTTTATTTCTTTTATGAGTTGGAAGAGAGAGATTTTTTATTTTCAATTTTTTTCTGAATTGGAAGAGGAAAATTTATTCTTAAGATTTTTATTGAGTTGGGAGGCACGCAATTGGGTTTACAATTTTTTTCTGAATTGGAAGAGGGAAATTTTTTTATTTTAAGATCTCTTTCGAATTGGAAGAGTTTTTTATATTTCTCGGATTTTTATTTAGTTGGAAGGTAGAAAATTTTCTGAATTAAAAGAGGAAAATTTTTATATTTTAAGATCATTATTGAGTTAGAAGAGAGAAAATTTTTGTGTTTAATTTTTTTTCTGAATTGGAAGAGTTTTTTATATTTTTAAGATTTTTATTGAGTTTTAAGGTAAGAAACCCTGGGTTTTAATTTTTGTCTAATTTTGAGAGGCCCTTTTTTGTTTTTATCATTTTTATTAAGTTGGAAAGGAGGAAATTTTGGTTATTTATTACTTTCCTTAACTGGAGCCATTTTTTCTATACGAATTTTTATCTTTCCTCTATTTTCTCTCTTTTTCGTGAAAAATTACCCTATATTCCGTTTTTAGCTCTTTTTTTTTGTTTTTTTTTTCTTCAAATTGTTTTCTTGTTAGCATTTTTATTGAATTGAAGGAATTATTTTTTTCAATTTTTTTTATTGGAAGAATAAAATTTTAATTTTTAACATTTTTATTCATTATTTTTATTGATCATTTTTATTGATTATATTCATTGGTTATTTATTATTTTACTGTACAGGATGAGGCCATTTTTTTCTCTTTGACCTTTTCATTGAGTTGAAGAGAGAAATTTTTTATTTTCGATTTTCTTCTGAATTGAAAGAGGGAAATTTATTTTTAAGATTTTTATTGAGTTGGGAGGCACGCAATTTGGTTTACAATTTTTCTCTGAATTGGAAGAGGGAAATTTTTTTATTTTAAGATCTTTTTTGAATTGGCAGAGTTTTTTATATTTCTAAGAATTTTATTCAGTTGGAAGATAGAAAATTTTCTGAATTAGAAGAAACATTTTTTTATTTTAAGATCATTATTAAGTTAAAAGAGAGAACATTTTTGTATTTAATATTTTTTTTTTGAATGGGAAGAGTTTTTTTTATATTTTAAAGATTTTAATTGAGTTAGAAGGTAGAAAAACCCTGGTTTTCAATTTTTTCCTGATTGTAAGAGGCCCTTTCTTTGTTTTTATCATTTTCATTGAGTTAAAAAGGAGGAAATTTTGGTTATTATTTTTCTTCACTGGAGCCATTTTTTTTAACTAACGTTTTTATTGAGTTTGAGGGTTAAATTTTTTATTAAAATTTTTTTTCTGAATCGGAAGAGGGAAATTTTTTATTTTTAAAATAGTTATTGTGTTGGAAGGGTTAGAAATTTGTTTTCTATTTTTTTCTAACGGAAGAGGCCTTCGTTTTGTTTTTGTCATTTTTATTCAGTTTGAAGGGATGAAATTTCGGTTATTTATTATTTTTCTGTACTGGAGAAGATCATTTTTTTCTTTTTAACCTTTTCATTGAGTTAAATTTTATATTTGCAATTTTTTCTGAATTGAAACAGGGAAATTTTTTATTTTCAAGATTTTTATTTAGTTGGAAGAGAGAAAAATTTAGTTTTTAATTTTTTTTTAATTGTAAGAGTTTTTAAATATTTTAAAGATTTTTATTGAGTTGGAAGAGATTAAATTTTGGTTATCTATTGTTTTTCTGAATTAAAAGATAACATTTTTTTCTTTTCAACATTTTTCTTGAGTTTAAGGGATGAATTTTATGTTTTCAATTTTTTTAATGAGTTGAAAGAGGGAAATTTTTTTATTTTTAAGATAATTATTGAGTTGGAAGAGAGAAAATTTAGGTTTTTAATTTTTTCAATTGGAAGAGTTTTTTTATATTTTTAAGATTTTCTTGTGTTGAAAGGTAGAAATTCCTTGTTTTTAATTTTTTCTGAATTGTAAGAAGCTCTTTTTTGTTTTGTAAATTTTATTTGAGTACGAAGAGATAAAATTTGGATTATTTATTATTTTTCTGTATTAGAAATGGGAAATTTTTTATTTTTCAGATTTTTATTGAGGTTTAAGGAAGAAAATTTTGGTTTTAAATTTTTTCTGAATTAAAAAGCGTAATTTGTTATTTTTAGCATTTTTATTTTGTTAAAATGGTTGAAATTTTCGTTATTATTTTCACAGATCAGAAGAGGCCATTTTTTCTTTCTAACCTTTTTAATGAGTTTGAGGGTTGATTTTTTTCTGAATTGTAAAAGAAAAATTTTGTAATTTCTTCCGAATTGGAAGAGGAAAATTTTTTATTTTTAAGATTTTTATTGAGTTGGAAGGGACGCAATTTAGGTTCACAATTTTTTCTGAAACGGCAGAGGCCCCCTTAATTTTGGTTTTTATTATTATTTATTTAATTAAAAGATTTTTTTATATTTTTAAGATTTCCATTGATTTGAAAGGGAGAAAATTCTTATTTTAAATTTTTTTCTGAATTGGAAGAGGGAAATTTTTTATTTTTAAATCATTATTGAGTTTGGAAGGAGAAAATTTCATTTTATTTTTTTTAATTGGAAGAATTTTTTATATTTTTAAGATTTTTATCGAGTTGGTAGGTAGAAATGCCTGTTTTTTAATTTTTATCTGAATTGTAAGAATCCTTTTTTTGTTTTTATCATTTTTATTGAAAGGATAAAATTTTGCTAATTTATTATTTTTTTTAACTAGAGCCAATTCTTATTTTTGATATTTCTATTACGTTGTAAGGGGAAAAATTTTGGATTTTAATTTTTTCGGAATTGGAAGGGGTAATTTGTTATTTTTAACATTTTTATTTGGTTGTAAGGGTTGAAATTTTGGTTATTTATTATTTTCCCAGACTGGAAAAGGCCATTTGTTTCTTTATAACATTTTCATTAGGTTCAGGAAAGAATTTTTTTAAAAACTTTTTTATGAATTGGAAGAGGGAAATTTTTTTCTTTTCAAGAATTTTGTTCAGTTGGACCGGAGGAAATCTTGGGTTTTAATTTTTTTCTTTTAATTAAAAGAGGCCCTTTTTTTGTTTTTACTATTTTTATTGAGTTGGAAAGCATAAAGTTTTGCTTTATCGTTATTTTTTTGAACTGGAACCATTTTTTTCTTTCTAATCTTTCTATTGACTTTAAAGGAAGAATTTTTTAGTAAAATCTTTTTTTTTAGAACTGGAGGGTATTTTTTTCATTTTTGACATTTTTATAGAGTTGGAAACGACCATTTTTTTCACTGAATCGGAAGAGGCCATTTTTTATCGTAAGTATTTTTATTGATATAAAGGTGTCGACTTTTTATTTTTAATCTTTTTTCATTTTTTTATTCAGTTTGGACGAAAAAAACTTCGATTTTTGATTTTTTCAAATTGGTACAAAGATTTTTTTTTGTTTTTAACATTTTTAGTGTCGTGAAAGCAAAGAAATTTTGGTTTGAATTTTCTCTGAATTGCAAGAGGCCCATTTTTATTTCCATTATTTTTATTAAGTTGGAAGGGATGAAATTTTGGTTATTTATTTTCTTTCTGCTTTTGCAGAGGACATTTCTTCTTTTCAACATTTTTTTTGAGTTTCAGTGAAGAATTTTCATTTTTTTCTGAATTGGAAGAGGTTTTTTTTTTTGTTTCTATCATTTTTATTAAGTTGAAATAAATTAATTTTTTCCTAAATTAAAAGAAGCCATTTTTGCTTTTATCATCTTCATTAAATTGAATGGAAGAACTTTTTATTTGATTTTTATCTTTTCTCAATTTTTTTTCATTTGGGAGGAAATTTTCGTTTTCAATTTTTTTTCTGAATTGAACGAGACCCTTTTTTGTTTTTATAATTTTTATTGAGTTGAAAAGGATGCGATTTTGGTTATTTATTTCTCTTTGAAATAATTGGGAATTTTTGATTTTTACCTTTTAATTGAGTTGGAAGGGAGAAAATTTTGGTTTTCATTTTTTACTGAATCGCAAGAGTGGATTTTTTTTTATTTTTAAGATTTGTATAGAGTTGAAACGGACGCAATTTTGGTTATTTTTTCTGAATTGGAATTTCACTTTTTCTTTGTAACCTTTTTATTGAGTTTAAGGGTTAAATTTGTTACTTAATTTTTTTCTGAATTGAGAGATAGTAATTTTTTATCAAAATTTTTTTTCTGAATTGGAAGAGAGAAATTTTGTATTTTTAAGATTTTAATTGAGTTGAAAGGGACGGAAATTTAGTTTTCAATTTTTTCTGAAATGGAATAGAGGCCCTTTTTTGTTTTTGTCATTTTCATTAAGATTAAATTTAAGTTATTTATTATTTTTCTGGATTGGAAGGGGTCATTTTTTTCTTTTGAACATTTTTACTAAGTTTAAGGGATGAATTTTCTATTTTAAATTTTTTCCTAAATTGGAAGAGGAAAATCTTTTATTTTTAAGATCTTTATTGAGCTGGAAGAGAGAAGATTTTGGTTTTTATAATTTTTTTTTTAATTGGAAGTTTTTTATATTTCAAAAATTTTTATTAATTTTGAAGGGATGAAATTTTGTTTTTTTTTTATTATTTTTCTGAATTGGAAAAGGCAATTTTTTGTATTTTTAATATTTTTATTAAGTTTGATAGATGAATTTTTTATTTTCAATTCTTTTTCTGAATTGGAAGAGGGAAATTTTTAATTTTCAAGATTTTTATTGAGATGGAAGGGACGAAATTTTGGTTCTCATTTTTTTCTGAAATAGAAGAGGTCTTTTTTTTATTTGTAGAATTTTGATTTAGTTGAAAAGCATAACACTTTGTTTATTTATTTTCTTTTTGAATTGGAGGAGGCAATTTTGTCAGTTTATCATTTTTATTGAGCTACGAATTTTTAATGTTTTTCTAAATTTTCCTCGCATAAAGCGGCTACCCTGATTGAAGAATTTAAATTCAGAATTAATCAAACTTTTCATTCTTTAACGACCAACATTCAAATAAAAAAAAATAATAAAGAGGAAAGAAAAAGAAGGTAACCTCCAAATCCCTTTCCTGCTTTTCTGCTCTTGCCTTTTTTTATATTTATTTTTTTTTATCGCAATTAAAAAAATACGAGAAAAAAGAAGGGAGGAAATTTAGAAGTTACCTTCTTTTTCATTCCACTTTTATCATTATTATTTCAGATTATTTAACATGATAGTTGAATTTCTTGAACTAGAATTCTTTTCATTTCCAAGAATCTGGTCTGGTAAGTTGGATAAATCTCGATTCTCAAATCTCGATATGTATCGATTGAGGTTCTAGCTGGTGCTGACTTCACGTTGGATCCATAAGTGCTGAAAAATAAATATAATTTGTGATGACAGTTTATATATTTATGATTTATTAAGTGTAAGATACTGTGAATTCCGATTAATCGTACTGTGATAATAATTACACTAAAGAAAATGTAACTAAAAATTTAAAATAAAAAATAAAACTTTCAGGAATGATTCGCGAATGCGAGTCGGTGAAAACGTTCGATGTTACTCAAATTTACGCAAGAAAGCCTAAGAATCGTCAAAAGTTGAGGTTTATGTCTTTTTCGTAAAAACAAACATTTTGCCATGTCCCTAGAGTTTATTGTAATTTTGAGATTCGCGAAACCGTTGGCATGAAACAATTCTTGCCACTTTTCCAAAGTTAGGTTAGATCTTTAAAGTGTATCATCGGTATATTATTTATTCAAGAGTTGAATATGGATACTAAGTGGTCGACACGTATACGTATAATATTTAATTAAAGAAAGTACCGATCTTACCTCAGAAAGCTTTAATGAAATGGATCTGATTCCCAACATCAGAAATGAAAAAAGACACAGAGTCGTTGATTTGCTTCGTCAGAGAGAAATACAAGTAAGTTTATTTTTAGATTTTTATGTTAAAATTAGTCATAACTAAAGCGATTTTCACTATTGACACTGTTTTGCCATTTTTCTAAGCGATGGCACTATTTTGCTACTATTTCGAAAAAAATCGCATTATAGATACTATTTTCAAATCAAAAACACAAATTTTCAACCAACAAAGATTTTTTAGTCAATGAAGAAAAAAAAATCATCAAAAATGTATAACTTTTAACCAAAAGGATGAATTCTCAAGAAAATACATAACTGTTTAACCAAATAGTTGAATTTTAAACCAAGAAAATTAATTTTATACCAGAAAAGAAGATTTTTCATTAAAATACGGAAATTTAACCAAATTATTGAATTTTCGACACGAGAATATGAATTTGTAACAAAAATCTTAATTTACAATCAATTAGTTTAATTTTCAATAAAATAGATAATTTTTTTGTTGAAAAAATTACTTTTTACCAGACCAAAAAAAAACGAATGTCCAACTAAAATTGAGAATCTTCAACCATAAAAAATACCTAGAAAGGTGAATTTTCAACGGTAAGTGTAATATTTGATAATATAGCAATAAAATTAGAATTGAATTAAAAATAAAAAACAGCTGAATGTAACCAACAAGTACAAATTTTCAACAAAATACTTGATATTTAACACAAAAAAATGATTTTTTTCCTTAAAAACATGTATGTGTTAGTGCAAATTTTATTTGATTAATTTTTAGTTCTTTTTTTCGCTTCTAATTTTTTAAACTAATTAGTTGAATTTTAAAAACAAATTGTCGCGATTTTAAACAAAATTGTTGTATTTTCAAGCCCAAAAAACGAATTTTCTATAAAACAGTTGAATTTTTAACAAAATAGTTGAATTTTTAGTTAAAAATTACTTTTAAACTAAAATAACCTAAAAAATGGATTCTCAACGAAAAGTATAATAGTTTATATTTCAACAAAAAAATACGTTAATTAAAAATAAAAAACACTTGAATTTGACCAACAAAGACAAATTTTCAACAAAATACATCAATTTTTAACCAAATAGTGGAATGTTTAACCAGGAACATTGATTTTATACACAAAAAGATAAACTTCTCAACAAAATACATAAATTTTTAACCAAATAGTTGAATGCTTAACCACGAAGATTAATCTTATACAAAAAAGATAAATTTTAGACAAAATACAAAAGTTTTTTAAAAAATAGTTGAATTTTGAACCAAGAAGAATAATTTTCTACCAGAAAAGAAGATTTTTTAATAAAATACGCAAATTCAACAACATTGTTAAATTTTCGACTCGAGAATATGAATTTTCAACAAAAATGTTAATTTACAATCAAGTAGTTTAATTTTTTACAAAATAGATAAATTTTTAGTTTACAAAATAACTTTAACCAATTACAAAAAAAATTTTCAACAAAATAGTTAAATGTTCAGTCAAAAAATTACTTTTTAACAACAAAAAAAACGAATTTTCAACTAAAATTGAGAATATTCAACCAAAAAATAACCTAACAAGATGAATTTTTAATGATAAGTGTAATAATTGATATTTCAACAACAAAAAAGGATTTTAATTAAAAAAATAAATAAAACAGCTGAATTTAACCAGCGAATACAAGATTGTAAAAAAACTTGATTTTCAACCACAAAAAAGTATTTTTCTCCTAAAAAAGACGAATTTTTAACAAAATACATAAATTTTCAACAAAATAGTTGAATTTTAAACTAAGAAGATTAATTTTCTATCAAAAAATAATATTTTTCAACAAAATACATACATTTTTCACCAAATAGTTTAATTTTTAACCTAGAAGACTAATTTTCTATCAAAAAATAAGAATTTTTAACAAATTACATAAATTTTCAATTAAATACCTTGATCAATGGACGTGATGTCAGTGCAAATTTTATTTGATTAATTTTTAGCTTATATTTTTTCGCTTGTAATCTTTTTAACTAAATAGTTGACTTTTTAAACCAAACTGTAGAGTTTTCAAGCCAAAAAGACTTATTTGCCATAAAAAAATTGATTTTTTAACCCGAGAATATGAATTTTGAACACAATAGTTAAATTTTTATTTTTAAAAATTACTTTTCAAACAAATAAAACGCATTTTCAACTAAAATTATGGATATTAAACCAAAAAACGTAAAAACATGAATTTTCAACAAGAAAAGGAATAGTTTGTATTCCAACAAAAAAAAATATTTTAATTAAAAATAAAAAACTCTTAGATTTGATCAACAAAGGCAAATTTTCAATATAACTTGATTTTTAACCCAAGCAATTTATTTTCTCCTAAAAAAGCCGAATTTTCAAAAAAATACATAAATTTTTAACCAGATAGTTACATTTTCAACATAGAAGATTAATAAATGTTCATCAAGGAGAATAAATTTTCAATTAAAAAGGGAATTTTCTACAAAACAGTTTAATTTTGTACCAAATAGTTGGATTTTGCACCAATTTGTTGAATTTTCAAGTCGACAAGACGAATTTTTCATAATACAGTTGAATTTTTAACCCGAGAATATGAATTAACAACAAAAAAGTTAATTCACAACCAATCAGTTGAATTTCCAATAAAATAGTTAAATATTTAGTTAAAAAATTACTTTTAGACCGAAACAAAAAACGAATTTCCAACTAAAATTATAAATATTCATCCAAAGGGATGAATTTTTAACTAAAATGATATTACAATCCAACTGCATTAGTTAAATTTCTGTTAAAAAATTTATTTTCAAAAGTAAAAAAAGAATTTTCAACAAAATAAATCAATTTTAAACCAGAGAAATGAATTTCAAATTAAAATGATGAACCTTGAACAAACAAACAAACAAAAAATGAATTTTTAAGAAAACAGTTTAAATTTCAACCAAGTACTTAAATTTTCACCTAAAAAGATGCATATTCAACGAAAGATATAATATTTTATATTTCAGTAAAAAAAATATTCTAATGGAAAATAAAAAACAGTTGAATTGAATCAACAAAGACGAATTTTGAACAAAATACTTAAATTTGAATACAAACATTTATTTTTTTACAAGTTGTTGAATTTTCGAGTCGAAACTGCAAATTTTCTACAAAACAGTTGAATTTTCGAGCCAAAACAACGAATTTTCTAAAAATTAGTTGAATTTTTAATTCGAAATTAATTTTTAACCAGACAATTGCATTTTTAACAAAAAAAAATAGAAAGAAATTTCTGTAGAAAGAGATGCATTTCAAATTAAAATGATAAATCTTTAACAAACAAACAAAATTAATTTTTTACAAAAGCGTTTAGCTTTCAACCAATTAGTTGAATTTTCACATAAAAAATGCATTTTCAACCAAAAATATATTAGTTTATATTTCAGGAAAAAATATTTTAATCATACAGTTGCATTTTTAACAAAAGAAAGCGAAGTTTCTACTGAATGAGATGAATTTGTAAACTAAAAAGATGAATGTTTAACAAAATAGTTGAATTTTAAATTAAGAAAAATTTGTTAGTCAAGAAAGAAAAAAATTGCAATCAAATTATTAAATTCTCAATGCAAAAAAACGAATTTTAAACAAAACAGTTGAATTTTTAATTAAGAAGTATGACTTCTTAATAAAATTGTTGACTTTTCAACTAGATAATTCAATTTTGAATCAAATAATACAATTTTTAACCAAAACAGATCAGTTTTCAACCAAAAATTTAATAATACACTTTTTAACCGAAAATAATTAACTTTCAACCAAAAATAGTTGGGATTTTCTTATTGTGATCTGTTAATTCAGTTGGAATTTAAGTGAAAAAAATGAAAAAAGGGGAAAAATTGTGAAGCTTGCGATAAATAGAAAAGAATTTTGATCATTTATAGACTAAAGAATAACATTTTAACATTGAAGTTAATTTTTAATATTTGAAAAATCTATAGACACTATTTTTAAACTATTTTTAAAATTTTGTGACACTATTTGCACTATTTGCTATCTCGAAAGTCAGCCTGAGATCTGAAAAAGTGTCTTTATAAGCAATTTGCATTATGTAAAATGGTTAAATGCCTATACAACCTTCACGTATTGTATTTTTTTTCAATATTTATAATATTTTCCTGCACTTTTAATTATTTTAAAACATTCATACAACCTTATATTTATTTTTAATTAGGAATCAGCTGCATACTTAACATCTCAGAAATTACATGTAACCGAGAATTTTATAGCTCGTTTGGGATTAGAAAAAGAGTTAAAAGGACACGGAGGATGCGTCAACTGCTTAGAATGGAACGAAACGGGACAGTCAGTATTTCAATTTTTGTTTAAAAATAAATAGTTTAATCGAAAAACTAATTTTTTAATATTTTTC
>JAUELO010000353.1:985328-998220 GCA_032357855.1 Amphibolips quercusostensackenii
TAATGTGAAATAACTTTGTGGTGTATTTAAAGATGACTTTTCATGAAGAGAAAATATTGAATCCTATAAGAGTTCTATAAATGTATATTTGTTTATGAAATTCGTTTATAACAGTGAAATTTTTGTTTAAATAATTTATTCTTATGATATTTGTGTCTGTGCATCAATTTATATTGATTTATGTTGTACTTTACTGGTTTATACGAAGATAAAAAATAATACATTGGAAAATCTGATTTTTTTCGAATTGCTTAGTAACATAACATTTAACACGAAATAAGAATTGAAATCCGGCCTCAAAAGATTGATGCATAATTTTATCCAGAGTATTTTAGAAAAAAAAAACTATAAAATCGATAAAAATGACAACCTTTAGTTTGATTTGTCCGCCAAAATCCATTACTGGACCACTGTGCGCCGCTCGGCTCTCCCACGCGGAGAACCCTGGCTAGACCATGATTTTTTCTTGCTAATTTCCAGTTAAAAGCATTTGAAATTCAAGAAAAATGTATGAAATTATTTTAAATTTAAAACATTCCAATTCAAAATGTTGTAGATAGAAATGAAATAAAAAGGAATTAAACTTGTATCATTTCTGAATAAAAGCGTTTAAAATTGAATGATTTTAAATTGAAACAATTTGAAACAAAAGCTTTCCAAACTCAAAAAGAAGTAAATTTTCTGAAATTATATAAATCTAAATTTTTATTAAATTAAATAAATTATGATTTAACGTGAAAAATTGATTAGATAAATTTTTCTAATATGAAAAATTAATGTACCTTTATTTTTACCTTTCAAAATAAAAAAAAATTTAATCGTAAACCTTTAAAATTGAATTATTCTAAAAAAACGTGCAAAATAATAAGTAATTATAAATGGTAAATATTAAAAAATAAAAAATGAATACTGCAAAAACATAAAACTTAAACAAGTCCAAAATTCATTTAAGATTAAAAAAATTTTAGTCGCGAAGTTTTGTTACCAGGGTAAAACCTGGAATTGCAAGAAATTTTTTTTATGTATGGAAAAACCTGGAAATGCCAGGGATTTCTTTTTAAAGACAGGGCATTTTTTCGAGAGCGTGCTCAATTTAAAAAAAATGTAATTTAAATATAAAATTAAATAACAATGATTCTTCATTTGCAAAAGTAATTTTATATAATTGTCTTAAACTATATTTTTTTGAAAATTAGTTTTTTTTCGGTTTGAATTAATTTTTCCACTGAAAAAATAACTATTCTTTTTTTGGTTGGAAATTGATCGTTTTTAGTTGAAAATTCAGTCTCTGGTTGAAAGTTTGTGTATTTTGTTGAAAATTCGTTCTTTTTTGTAGAAAATTATTCTCTTTGGATGAAAATTCAACAGCTTATTTGCAATTTTTTCTCTTTTGACTGAAAAATCTGTCTTGGTTAAAAATTCAACTCATGTTAAAAATTCGTCGTTTTTTATTGAATTCAACCGTTTTTTATTTAAAATTAAAAACTATTCAAAATATAATAGTAAAATATTAAATTATTAAAATTAAAACTGAAATTTATATTTTTGGTTGAAAAATGAGCTATTTGATCAAATATTCGTTTTTTCTTTGGTTGAAAATTAATTTTTTTACGGAAAATTGAACTAATTAGGTTAAAAGTTTAACTATTTTGTTAAACATTTGTTGATTTTTTGAATAAAAATTAATTTTTTTAACAAAAAATGTAATTTTTTCCGTCGAATAGTCCATCATTTCAGTTAAAATTGTATTTTTTTGTTGAAGTATTACATTTCTTAGCTAAAAATTGTACTATTTAGTTTTTGTTTGAAAATTTATCATTTTTATTTAAAATTCAACTATTCCGGTTCAATATTCATAATTTTAATTGAAAATTCATCACTTTGATTGAAAATGTAACTGTTTTTAATTTTTTTTAACTTTTTTTAACTGAAAATGTAGATAACTATTTCAATTGAATTTCCCATAATTTCAGTTTTAAATTCATCTCTTTGGTTGAAGTTTAATTTTTCATTTCAAAATATAACTATTCAACGTTTGATTAACAATTCATCTTCTTCAGTTGAAAATTCATGTATTTTGTTGAAGATTTCGTTTTTTTCGTAGAAATTATTCGTTTTGGTTGATAATTCAAATATTGCAGTTAAAGATTCATAATTTTAGTTAAAAATGTATCTTTTTGCATGAAAATTTAACTATTTCAGTTAAACATTCATTATTTTTGTGGAAAATTCATCCATTTTGTTGAAAATAATTTTTTTAAACTAAAAGGTAACTATTCTATTTTTTGTTGAAAATTTAAATTTTTCAATTGAAAATTCAACTATCTGGTTGAAAATATGTCTTTTTTGATTGAAAATCCATGCATTTTGTCGATAAATCGCCGTTTTTAGAATAAAATTAATCTTATTGTTTGAAGAATCATTGTTTTGTTAAAAGTTTAAGTTTTCCAGTAAAATAAGCATAATTTTAGTTGAAAATTAATCTTTTTTGTTGAAATTCATCTATTCCAGTTGCAAATCGTCATTTTGATTTGAAAGTTTATCACATTGGTTTAAAATTTGTTTTTTTTTTGTGGAGAATTAATTGTTTAATTGTAAATTTAACTTTCATTTTTGGTTGAAAATTGAACTTTTTTTACTTTAAAATTCAACTATTTAGTTGAAAATTTGTCTTTTTGAGTTAAAAATTTATGTATTTTGTTCAAAAATCATCCTTTTTGGAATCAAATTAATCTTTTTGTTTGAAGAATTATTTTGTTGTTGTTAAAAATTCAAGTTTTTCAGTAAAATAAGCATAATTTTAGTTGAAAATAAAACAACTTGGTTGAAACTTGAATTTTTTTTGTTAAGAATTCATCTTTTTTGTTTGAAATTCATGTACTCTAGTTGAGGATCATCATTTTTAGTTGAAAATTTATTACTTTGGATTAAAATCAGTTTTTTCTTGTGTAGAAAATTAATTTTTTTTTTTACTGAAAATTCAACTATTCCATTTTTTGTTGAAAATTGATCTTTTTCAGTTCAAAATTCAACTGTTTGGGTAAAAATTCGCCTTTTTTAGTTGAAAATTATTGTATTTTGTTGATAAATCATCCTTTTTCGAATTAAATTAATCTTCTTGTTTGAAAAATAATTTTGTTGCTGTTAAAAATTAAAGTTTTCCTGTTAAATAAGCATAAATTTAGTTAAAAATTCATCTTTTTTATTGAAAATAAGACAACTTAGTTGAAACTTGAACTCTTTTGTTAAAAATTCATCTATTTCAGTTGAAGATTATAATTATTAGTTGAAAATTTATTACTTGGGTTAAAAATTAATTTTTGCTTGTGTAGAAAATTGATCTTTTTTAGTTAAAAATTAATGTATTTTGTTGAAAAATCTTCCTTTCTGGAATAAAGTTAATCGTCTTGTTTTAAAGAATCATATTTTTTGTTGAAACTTCAAGTTCTCCAGTTAAGTAAGCATAAATTTAGTTGAAAATTAATCTTTTTGATTGAAAATAAGAACTTTGGTTTAAAATGTGGTTTCTTTGGTGGAAAATTATTTTTTTTTTAACTGAAAATGTAACTATTTCATTTTTGGTGGAAAATTGATCTTTTCTAGTTCAAAATTCTACTATTTGGTTCACAAATTGATCTATCTTAGTTCAAAATTCAACTCTGGTATTTTTGGTAGATAACTATTCTATTTGGTTGTAAATGTAATTATTTGGTTTAAAATTCTTCTATGTTGTTGAAAAGGTAATATTTTTACTTGAAATGTTCAGAATTTGAGGTGGTTTAAATTGAATATAATATAGTACCCACATTAATTTTACCTAAATATTTATTTGGATTTCAAATATAAGAATATAAAATCAGAGAGAAACTATAAAATATAAATTTGTTTGAATCATTATCCAAATTCAGGAACTTTCGAGACAAATGAAACAAACGATAGTTATGTTTTTAGTATTATTAAATATTTATTTGATCGATGGGACTAATATATTTAAGAATTTCTTGTAATGTAATAATTTGTCAAAGCTTTTTAAATTAAACTTAATTAAAATTGTTTTAAAAAATGAAAAATATTTGAATTGTTCCATACTATAAAAAATTTTCAAAATTCAATAAATCTAACTTTGGTCAGTTTCAAATTTAATAATTTTAGATTTAAGTATATTATATTAATATATTTATGATATTTATTTATAATATATACATATATATTAAGTATCTTAAGTTATGGGATTTGTAATTAAACAATTTTGAATTAAACGCCTTCAGAATAAATACAAAACAATAAAAAATTAAGACAATTTCTAAAATTCAAGCCTTAAAAATGAGCAGATTTTAGAATGAGGTATTGAATACTGAAGTTTTGGTTTATTTGAAAAATGTTCCACAAAGTTCGACATTTTAAACTCAGTTAAAGAAAAAAGATTCTATTGAATAATAGAATAATTTCTTTAATTTTTTATAGTTCCAATTTTAGAATTCTGAATTTCCATACTAAATGATAAATTTTCAATTTTTTCCTATCATAAGTATGAATTTTTCGATTAAAATTTAAATGGTTGAATTTCGAAAAGTATAATTGACAATTTAAAAATTGTTCATTTCTAACCAATAAAATTTACTTAAGGTAATAGAAAATTATAAGGGTTTGAGTACAAATAAGTTTTAGTATCACAATACTTTGCGACATTTTTTTTTAGTTTTAGATAAACTTCGGATTTTTTTAAGATTCCAGATTCTGGATTATACATTTTTTAATATTTCCCATTTAAAATTACTTTTTGTTTCGCACGTTTCTTTTAGAATAATTTAATTTCAAAGGTTTATAATCGAAATTTCTTCTATTTTGAGCGGTAAAAATAAAGGTGAATTTAGTTTTTGATTTTTTAAAAATTTGTCTAATAAATTTTTATGTTGAATCATAATTTTCAAAATTTAATACAAATTTAGATTTCTAGAATTTTAGAAGCTTTAAAATTTTCAATTTAGTTTTCAATTTTAAATTGTCAAATTTTAATCGCTTCGAAAGTTTTCACTTTTATATTATTGAATTTTGAATACTTTTAATTGGAAATAATACAATTTTTAACGTTTTGAAATTGTCCTCTTTTGAAATTTTCACCCGAAATTATTCAATTTCGAGATTCTTGAGTCCAAAATAAAATTGTTCAATTCTTAACGCTTTGAATTAGAAATGAGACAATTTGAACTTCTTTCTAATGAAATTGTCCAAATTTAAAAATTTTAGTTTGAATTTTGAAAGCTTCTGCTTAAAATTTTTTTCAATTTAAAATTGTCGAATTTTAAACAATTTTATTCAGAAATGGTACGAGATCAATTCCTTTTCATTCCATTCGAAGTATTGTACTTTTTCAAAATTTTATCTATTTAAAGTATTTTGAACGTCTTGAATTCAAAATCATTCCATACATTTTTCTTAAATTTCAAACGCTTTCAATTATAAATTATCATGAACATAATCATCTAATAATAATAATAATATATTACACAGGGTTGCTACAGATCAGGAATTTTGAAAAGTCAGAAAATTATAGACCTTTTCTAAAAGAATTTCTCTTTTTCATCCTGTTTTCAAGAAACTTTGCCCTTTTCTCGTTTTTTTCTCTCAAATGCATTCATTCTTTTTAATTAAAAAGTCTACTATAATATTTTTCGTTCAGAATTCACCTCTTTTATATGATAATTCAACTACTTAGTTGAACGTTGAACTAATTTGTTGAAAATTCATTCTATTGGTTGAAAATTGATCTATTTTCCTAAAATCTTTTTTTGGGGTAGAAAATAACCTTCTTTTTAACTGAAAATTCAACTATGCGTTTTTTGTTGAAAATTGATCGTCTTTAGTTGACTCTGGTTGAAAATTCATTTTTTCTAGTTAAAAATTAAACTGTTTTCTACAGAATTTGCCTTTTTGGTTTAAAAATTGAACAATTTGGTTGTAATTTTGTTTCAAGTTTTTTTTATTTAGAATTAAAATCTCTTTTAGTTAAAATATCAACCATTACCATTTTTGTCGAGAATTCATATTTTTTTATTAAAAATTCACCTACTTGGTTGAAAAATGTGCTCCTTTCTTAAAAATTAGTTTTTTTTAATATTCATAATTTTAGTTTAAAATTCATCTCTTTGCTTGAAAAATTAACTGTTTCGTTGAAAACTTTTTTTCGGTTGAAAAGTGATTTTTTAAAAGTAAAGTTTAAGTATTCCATTTTTATTTAAAATTTATGTTTTTTGTTTGAACATTCAAGGCTTTTTCTGAAAATTAAATTATTTTTCTTTTGAAGATTCATATATTTTTTCTTAAGTAGTCATTCGTAAGTACAACATTCGTAGTAGAACATTCATCTTTTGGGGGAGAAAATTCGTCCTTTGGGATTGAAAAAGCAACTTTATTTGGCTGAAGCATAATCTACATTGTTAAAAATTTGACAAGTTGTTTTAAATGTAGTTTTTTTTTAGTTTGAAAATTCAACTATTTTTTGAAAATCAAATTATTTTGTTAAAAATTTGTCTATTTTGGTTGAGTCGTCATTTTTTATCGTTTTTTGGTAAACATTCATCCTTTTGGATTAAAAAAGCAACAGTTTTGGCTGCATTTTCATTCTTTTTGTTTGAAAATTCGACCATTTGGTTGAAATTTGATCTTTTTAGGTTAAAAATTCAGCTATTTGGTCAAAAAAATCAGCTTTATTGTTGAAAATTCTATTGTTTCATTGCAAATTCAACTATTATATTTTTCGTTAAGAATTCATCGTTTTCAGTTTAATTCAATTTTTTATTCCAAATTCAAATCTTTTTTACTTGAAATATCATTTATTACATTATTTGTTAAAAATGCATATTTTTTTGGTTGAAAATTGAACTTACTTGGTTCAAAGTTCAACCACTTTGTTAAGAAATATTTTTGTTATTCTTGAAGATTCATAATTTTAATTTTAAATTCATCTCTTCGGTTAAACATTAAACTATTTTGTTGGAAATTAATTTTTTTTGGCTGAAAATAAATTTTTCAACTGAAAATTTAACTAATCCAGTTAGATATTCTATCATTGTAGTTGAAAATTGATCTCTTTGGTTGAAAGTTAATTTTTTTAACTGAAAATTAATGTTTTTAACTGAAAATTTAACCATTCAATTTATGGTAAGCATTATTTTTTCTAGTTAAAAATTCGTTTATTTTGTTGAAAATTTATACTTTTTTATAGAAAATTAATCTTCTTTTGGTTAAAAATGCAACTGTTTGGTTGAAAGTGGAAGTGAAAAATGTGGTTGAGGATTAAACTATTTCTTTGAAAATTCGTCTTTTTAATTGAATTCAATTGTTTTTTATTTATATTAAAATCTTTTTTGGTTGATATATCAACTATTACATTTTTCGTTTGGAATTCAATTTTTTCGGTTGAATTCAATTGTTTTTTATTTAAACTTGAAGTCTTTTTTTATTTAAATATCAACTATTACAGCTCTCGTTGAGAATTCATTTTTTAATAAAAAATCAATTGCTTGGTTAAAAAATGAGCTCCTTTGTTAACAATTCACTTTATTTGTTCTTTCAACCATTTGGTTAGAGATTCAAATATTATTGTGAATTGGATTATTTTCTTGAAAATTCGTCTATTGGATTGAAAATTCATATGCCTTCTAAAAATTTGTCTTTTTTGCTTGAAAATTCAAGTATTCAATTTAATATGCAAATATTTTTGGTTAAAGATTTTTTTTTTATTTGAATATTTATCTTTGTAGGTTGAAAATTCAACCATTTGGTTACAAAATCAACTATTTTTGTAAAAATTCAATTATTTTGTTGAAAATTCGTCTTTTCGTAAGAAAATTTGTCCTTTTCGATTAAAAATTCATCTGTCTTCTAAAAGTTCGTCTTTTCTGTTCGAAAATTCAACTATTTGGTTGAAGTTAAATTTTTTTATTTGAATATTCATCTTTGTACGCTGAAAATTCAACCATTTGGTTACAGATTCAACTATTTTTGTGAAAATTCAAATATTTTTTTGAAAATTAGTCTTGAATTGAAAATTCATCTGTCATTCAACTATTTTGTGAAATATGCAACTATTTTTGGTTAAAGTTTAATTTTTTTATTTGAAAATTTATCTTTGCAGGTTGAAAATTCAACTATTTGATTATAAATTCAACTATTTGTTTTGATTCGTCTTTTTGTCGTAAAAATTCAACTATTCAGTTAAAAATGCGAATATTTTTGGTTGAAGTTTAATATTTTTTGTTGAGAATTTGACCATTTAATTGAAAATTCATCTTTTTAGGTTGAAAATTCAACTGTTTGGATAAAAAATTTAACAAATTTATTGAAAATACGACTCTTTTCCTTAAAAGTTCAACTATTTTAAATAGAAATGTTTGATCTAAAATCAATATTTTGGTTTTTTGAAAATAACTGCACATTCCTTTGAAAAGTCATCTTTCTTGGTTGAAATCTGTTTACTAAAAAATTTGTCTCTTCGCCTTGAAAATTCATATCTTTCATTTAAAATGCATCTCTTGGTAAAAAATTTATCTTTTTTGGTTGATAATTCAACTATTTTTTGAACATGCATTATATTTCGACTTCAATTGGTTCCCTTATTATTTTTTTCATTTAGGGCTGTGAAGTCTGATTGTTGTCACCAAAAGTGTTTAGATCAATTTATAAACAAACATTTTTTTGCAATAACATTACTCGTCTCCTAGGTGTAATGTTGTTTTCATACATGGAAGAAAAATTTATAGCGATCACGAAAAAGTCAGGGAATTTTGTAGCAACCCTGTTACAGTCTGTTTTAACTTACCAACGTAAAGTTTTACTTTTGGTTCGTGTAATTTTGAAATAAACGTGCAAATACATAAATTGTAGAGACCGATAATTGAGCCTCCTCTGACTCCTCCGACTCAAGCATGGGTGCGAGCCGATCATAGTGAAAGACAACTTGATGAAGGCGATCCAGAGCTTAACAATGTGCCACTCGGATGTGTCCAGTACTTTATCGCTGGTTCGATCAAACGATTTTTTATTTGTTTGATTTATTCTTAATTATCACAGGAGGTCCAGAAAATAACGTTTTTTATATGTTCAGGTCATCTGCACTCTCGGCAGCGAGATCACACTAGAAGTTTGTCCACGACCTACTTGACATTCAGCAATGACGGAAACGAGCTGCTGGTCAATATGGGTGGCGAGCAGATTTATCTTTTCGACATCAATGAAAGGAGGAAAGCCAGGTCATTCGTAGCCCCTTCGGATTCCATCCCCGATTTAAACGACAAGGATCAAGATTACGAAAATTATTACTCGGATTCGAGCGAGGATGATGTTCAGGATCTCTCTTTCAAAAATATATCCGAATTGCCACCTCAAGTTGAAGAATTAAAGCAACAGGTAAGCTTATTACGGGGATCACAGCGATTCAGGGGACGACTGAAAAATCTCGAAAAGTAAATATCCCCGCACTAAAATTCCCCGAAAAGAAAATATTCGGGATTTTGAAGATTTTAGGGTATTTTTAAAACTTCTAACGTATTTTTAAGAGCTTTTAATTTTCAATATTATGGTGAGTTTTAAAAGATTTCAAAGGATTTTCAGTTGATTTGAATAATTTGAAGGGATTTTAATGCGATTGAAATATTTTAGGATAAAGATGTTTCTAGAATTTCGGAAGATGTGGAACGATTTTCCAGGATCTATAATGTTTAAAGATATTTTAAAAGAATTTATAAGATTTCCGAGCACTTCAATGATTTTAAGAAATTTTAAAGCTCTCATTGCACCTATTTTAATACATTTCCAGGATTTCAGGAAATATCATTATAGAATTTCACGAGATTTTTAATATTTTAGTGGATTTGAAGATATTTACAATTTTTTTTGGAATTCACCCTGCATTCTTATTAATTTATCCTAAATTCTTTTGAATTTTTTCATTCACTTGAGTTCTTCTAAATTTACTCAAATCTGCTTAATTCAATGGATTTTCTTATATTTTCAAAATTTTTTCTTTAATTGATCATGAAGATCAATAATTTTTAAAACGATCAAAGGATTTGAAATATTTTTATGTATTTTTCAAATTTCTTGGCATTTTCAAGAGCTTTACAAAATAGCAAGGAATTTCAAAAGATTACAATGAAATTTTTAATCGATTTCAGTAATTTAATATGATTTCAAAGAATTTAAAATATTTTAGGGTATTTTAGAAGATTCTTAGGCATTTTCAAGAACTTTAAACAATTTAAAGGGATTTCCAAGGGTTGTAATAATTTTAAGAGATTTAAAAAAATTTGCATGCGGTTTTAAAGAATTTCGGAAGGTTGGAAGGATTTTACGGGACCTGTAAGGGTTTAAGATATTTTAAAAGATTCTAAAGGGTTTCAGGGTGTCTGCCCTATCTGGAAAACTTTGAAATACCGGGAATTGTTTTTAAAGTTAGGGTATTTTTTCGAGAGCGTGCTTAATTTTTTTTTTTAATTACAATATAACTTAGAACAAAAATAATTATTTATTTGTACAAGCAGCTTTATATTACTGTGTTTAACTATTTTGTTCAAAATTCGTTTTAATCTGTTTGAAATTAATGTTTTTAATTGAAAATTAAACTATTCTTTTTTTCATTTAAAATTCATGTATTCTGTTGAAAATCAGTTTTTTTTCGGTAGAAAATTAATCTTAGTGGATAATTTTTTTCTTGAATATTCAATTGTTTGCCATTTATTCTCTCTCTTAACTGAGAAATATTTTTCAGCAAAAAAATCTTTCCTAGTTAAAAATTATGTTAAAAATTCGTCTTTTTTTGTATGATTTCAACTATTTTTGATCAAAAATTAGTCTTTCTTTGGTTAAAGTATGAATTACTACATTTTTCCTTTAGAATTTATCTTTTTTGTGATGAAAATTTAATTACTTGGTTCAAAATTCACCTCTTTTGTTAAAAATTGATTTTTTTTTGGTTAAAGAATCATAATTTTATTTTAAAATTCATCTCTTTGGTAGAAAAATGAGCTACTTTGTTGCAAATTTGTTTTTTCTTTAGCTGAAAATCAATTTTCTTTTACCGAAATTTATCTCTTCCAGGTGAAACATTGATTATTATGTTGATTGTTCTTTGGTCCAAAATTTATTTTTTTTTTAAATTAAAAATGTAACTATTTTAGTTGAATATTCCGTCATATTTGTTACAAACTTATCTCTTTGGTCGAAAATGCAATTATTCTAGTTTGATGCATAATAAATTTTAGTTGAAAATTTATCTGTTTGGGTTAAAATTAAAATATTTCAGTTAAAAATTCATCACTTTGTTTAAAAATGTTTTTTTTTTTAAAATTAGTTTTTTTTTTTTAAATTAGTTCTTTTTTTTCGGTTGAAGATTAGTTTTTTTGAACGGAAAATGTAATTATTTTAAGTGAATATTCCATAATTTTATTTAAAAATTTTATCTTAGGTTGAACATTAATTTTTTTTACTGAAAATTTAATTATTTATTTTTTGGTTGACAATTTATCTTTTTTTTTTAGTGGAAAATTCATGTATTTAGTTGAAAATTCATCTTTTTGATTGAAAATTTAACTATTCCAGTTAAAGATTTATAATTTTAGTTGAAAATTCATATTTTTCATTTAAAATTTAACTATTCCAGTTGAAGATTCATCATTTTAGTTGAAAATTGATCAGTTTGCTTCAAAATTAATTTTTTAACTGAAAATTGAACTATTCCATTTTTGGTTAAAAATTGACATTTTTTAGTTGAAAATTTAACTAATTGGTTTAAAAACTTGTCTTTTTTAGTTCATAATTCATGTATTTTGTTGAAAATTTATCACTTTAGGTAATTCTGTTGTTGTAAAATTAATTTTTCTAAATGAAAATTCAATTATTTCATTTTTAGTACAAAACTGATCTTTTTCAGTTCAAAAGACCACTATTTGATTGAAAATTGATTTTTTCCACTGAAAATTCGACTATTTTAACCATTTCGTGGAAAATTAATATATTTTGTTAAAAAATCGCTTTTTTTGGTAGAAAATTGATTTTCTTTTTTGAAAATTCATCCTTTTGGTGGAAAATTTTAGTATTCTAGTTAAATATTTATAATTAAATAGAAGACTCATCTTTTTGTTTAAAAATGAAACTACTTGGTTGAAAATTAAACTCCTTAAAAATACATCTTTTTGGTTAAAAATTCCACTTTTCCAAGTTGAAAATTCATCACGTGGCTATTTTTTTTTGTTAAATTAGTTTTTTTAGATAGAAATTAAATTATTCTATTTTTTGTACAAAACTGATATTTTTTAGTTCAAAATTCATCTACTTGTTTGAAAATTAATCTTTTTTAGTTAAAGATTCAATTATTTGGTTAAGAATTATTATATTTTGTTGAAAAATTGTTTTTGTTGTAGAAAATTAATTTTTTTAGTTAGAAATTCAACTATTTAAAAAAATAATTATCTATCTTGTAGAAAATGCAATATTTTTATTTTAAAAATTAGCCATTTTAGCGGTTTAAATAGAATTTAATATAGTACCCACAATATGTTTACCTAAATATGCACTGAATTTTAAGTATAAGAAGGTATAATAAAAATTTGTTTTAATTATTATTCAGTCACGAACTTTAGGGATAGATTAGTAAATGATTAATGATGTTTTTTGTTTTTTAATTAGTATTTATAATTATTTTATAATTATCATACAAAGTATCGAGTAATTAAATAATTATTTCATTAATCGATGGTTCTAATATATTCAAGAATATCTTGTAATAAAAAATTATCGTTTAAAAAAAATGCGAAGTAAATGGCTCCGTACTATGAAAAATTATACGTGGAAAGAATTTGAAATACTTGGAAAAAACCTGGAATTTTTAGGGCAT
>JAUELO010000353.1:1021574-1033858 GCA_032357855.1 Amphibolips quercusostensackenii
TTGGCGTGAGGCTCCGGGAATTCTAGGAAACACGCTCTCTTCCGAGAACTGGTCTAAGCCAACTCTCCTCGGGGATCGAGGGAGAATAGCAGCGAGGAGCACGCGATCAAAATACAAACACACATTTCTTTTCCCACTGGAAAACAATTCCGCATTTCTTTTTTTTTTTTTTTGTCTTTTGGGACTTGACCAACGGTTCATATTTCGCACCTTCCCTTATTCACGACAGTTGTGAACTGTCTACTCGTGATTAAAACAAAAAGGAACCTTCTCTTTTAACTCATGTTCACGTGGGGACTCGAGAAGGATTTTCTTTAAAAACTCACGATTAGATGATTCATGTGACTAGTGAAGAGAGGTTCTCGCTTTGAGAGGTTTTCGGGGCACGGCGAGCCGGCATTTAATTTTTAACCCGTCTTTAAACTGGAAATCATACAGCGAGGTGGCTTCAACCCTAAGAATTAATTATCTCGAATTAGAGGTTATTAGATTCGAAGAATAAGTCTTAGATTCTAGGAGTAACCAAACCTCCCAGAACGAATCAACCACTTCTCTTGAAGAATCTCAAAAAAAGGTGTCAAAGAGTTAGGTCAAACAATTATTTTCAAAGCATCAATTTCAACTTTTTTTTATGAGGAAAATTAAATTAAATCTCGGATTCGCAAATATGGCACATAAAGTTTGCACGAGATTTAATTTCGTTTAACAAGATCCCATGTCGAAAATGAATTCTAGCTGCTAAATCTAGAGAAGGGAGAAAAGAAGCATTGGAAGGGGCACGAAAATTTGGGCCGTCAAATATAATAACTCGGAAAATAAATATCTAAAATAAAATTGTAGGCAATGGAAGATTACTAGAGAGGCAAAAGGGACAATTCTGGTTTCGCTCCTGGGAATCAATCCTCGTAAGAGTCAAAAGTTGAGACTAAACTGATATTAAAAATGAGAACTTCTCCATTAAGAGCAATTGTTGATCTTGAATCAAGGGACAGCTATATTTCAAAAGAATTTATGGTAGAAAATTATCTTAAAATTCATGGGTTAAGATTAGAAAAAAGTGAAATCAATTTTAATGCTAATTGGGAGCCGCAAGTCAGGGATATGGTTTCTTTTAAGATTGTTGTAAATAATAGGATAATTCGTTTCAGGTTTATCGTCCTTCCAGGATACAACTAATTTTAGAAGGAAAGAAAAAATTAAGTATCGTAAAATAAAGCTGTTTCGAAGATTTCGAGTATCTAAAAAAAAGAATAAATTGATCAACGTTAGTATCAATGTAATAAATGATCCAAACTTAAAAACATATGAGTAGGAATAATGTTACAATACTTAGGTACTGTTTAAAATAAAAATTTAACTTTATTCATTTTTCTTTCAATAAATTAATCCATGGCTGCTCCATTATTGAATTCAGGTGTAAACCTATTTCTGAATTTTCTTGAATTCTTTTAAATATTTTGGAGTATTTAAAAATATTGCAAGGAGCTTTCAGTAGACTTTAATAATTTAAAGGTATTCCAAAAGGATTTTAAAGATTCTAAGACATTAAAAAAAATCCCAGGAATTTTTAAGAGCTCTAAAAAGTTTCAAATGATTTCGAAAGATTTCAAAGGACTTAAAATATTTTAATATATTTCAAAAGATTCCAAAGAATTTTTAATTGAATTCAATAATTGGTAGGGATTTCAAACAATTTTTAAGATTTAAGCGTATTTTAAAAATGTCCCAGGAATTTTTAAGAGCTTCACAGAATTTAAAAAAATTTCAAAGGATTTGAAATATCTTGTTTTTTTAATAAATTTCGATAATTTGAAGGGATTTTTAATATTTTAAGGTATTTTTAAAAAACCCAAGAAATTTTCAAGATCTTTGAAAAGTTTCAAAGAATTTTAAAAGATTTCAAAGTATTTGCATTATTTTTGGATATTATAAAAGTTTCCAAGTATTTTTTATTGGATTTCAATAATTTAAAGGTATTCCAACAAGATTTTAAAGATTTTAGAATACTATTTATACTTTCAAGAATTTTTTAACAGCTTTAAAAATTTTCAAGGAATTTCAAACGGTTTTAGAGGATTTTTAATATTTGAGTGTATTTTTAAAAATCCCAAGGCATTTTCAAGAGATTGGTTATTTTTAAAGAAATTTCTAGATATTTGAATGATTTTAAAAGATTTAAAAAAATTAATGAGATTTAAAAGAATTTACTAGCATTTTAGTGATTTTAAGGGATTTTAAACGCTCTCGATTTGAATCAATTTTCCAGTATTTCACGAAATATGATCATATTTTATGGAATTTTATAATATTTTAATGTATTTCAAAGAATTTATTTACAAGGATTGAGGGATTTGGGAGGATTTCAAATATTTAAAAAATTTTGAGATATCACAGATTTTAAAGAAATGTGAAGATTTTATGATATTTGAACAGATGCTAAGGAATTTTCAATTTATTTCAATAATTTTAAAGGGTTTAAATTTTTTAAGATCATAAGCAGGGTGTCCAGCGACCTTGAAATCTTGAAAACCTGAGATTCGCCTTGAATTTTTTCTAAACCTTGAAAACCTGGAAATCTTGTTGAATTTTTGACGAGAACCTTAAAATTGAATTTTTTTTTTGCTTTTAAAACATAAATTTTATTGAAATGCGAAGAGTAATTTAAATCTTTTAGTCTATTATGAAAGAAATATCTCGTTTACAAAAAATTTTGCTACTGCAAAGGTTTTCATTTATCAAGATAGAATATCTTTTGTTTATTACAGAATAAATGAAAAGATTTCAACGCACTTTTTGCAGACTCCATTAAGATTTTACAATAATTCCAAAAGATTTTAAAGATTTCAAAAAAGGGTTATAGCAATCCATGTTCCTAATATTTCAAAACATTTCAAAGATTTTAAATAATTTCTCATTTTTCTAAGAGATATCAAAAGATTTTACAAAAGTTTCAAAGATTTCATAAAAAATTCATAATGATTTCAAAAAAATACAAGAATTTCAACAATTTCAACGAGGGTACAGTAAGACAGATGTTAAAATATTTTAGATTTTAAATATTCCAGTGGTTTCAAACGAATGTAAAACATTTCAAAAAGACCTCAAAAACATTTCAACTATTCCAATGATTTTAAACGAATACAAAAGATTTCCGAAAGATTTCACAAATATTTCAAAGACTTCATAAGGATCAAGAAAATGCAAGAATTTCAAAGATTTCAAGAAGGATAAAGTACACCAGATTTCAAGGATTTCAAAACATTCAAAGATTTTAAACGATTAAAAATTTTTTGAGAAGATTTTAAAAGATTTACCAATTATTTGGGAAGATTTTAATAATTTGAAACGAACAGAAAAGATTTCACGAACAAAAATTAAAGAAAGATTTCAAAAATTTTTCAAAGATTTCATAAAGATTTACAAAAATTTTTATAGATTTGAAAGCTTTCAAGGACATACAAGATTTTAACAAGGTTTTTTTCAGTACAACAGATTTCAAACATTTTAAAACATTCAAATATTTTAAAACGATATCAACTTTTTTTACAATATTTAAAAAGATTGAACAAAGATTTCAAATACTCCAGTGATTTTAAACGATTACAAAAAATTTCAGAAAGAGTTCACAAATATTCCAGTAAATTCAAACAAATACAAAATGTTTAAGAAAGATTTCACAAACGTTTCAAAGAATTCATGAGGATTTCAAAAAATTTCAAAAATTTCAACAAGGGTGCTGTACACCGGATTTCAAAATATTTCAATGATTTTAAACGGTTTCAACCAAATTTAGGAGATTTTAAAAGATTTGGATGATTTCAAACGAATAAAAAAGATTTCACAAACAAAGATTATAGAAAGATTTCCTAAATATTTCAAAGATTTCATATGGATTTCAAAAAATTTTACAAAGATTTCAAGAAGGGTAGAAAGTACGCTAGATTTTAAAAATTTCGAAAGATTTCAAAAATTTTAAGCGATTTAAAAGGTTTCAACACATTTGAGAAGATTTCAAAAGATTTCAGTGATTTCAAACGAACTGGAAAAACTTAATTTCTTAACCTGAAAACCTGGAAAAGACCTTGACTTTTGTTCCTAAAAATCACTGGACACCTTGATAAGATATTTTTTTAAAGTCCAAGGAACTTAAAAGAGTTTTAACAAATTTTTAAAAATTAAAAAAAAAATTAAAGAAATAGAGATATCTTGAGGTATTTTTAATAGTTTTTAATAGTTTGAAGGATTTAAAATTTGAAAATTTCAAAGGATTCAAAATATTGCAGGGTAATTTAAAAGATTCTAATTCATTTGCAAAAGATTTTAAAAATTCCAAAGAATTTGCAAGAGCTTTAAATAGTTTCAAAAGATTACAACAGATTTCATACATTTAGGGTATTTCAAAAAATTCCAAGGCATTTTCGAAGCGTCATACAAAGTTTCACGGAATTTCAACAGATTTCAAACTGGAAATATTTTAGGTTTTTTCAAAAGATTCCAAGGAATTTTTATTTAATTTCGGTAATTTAATGGGATTTCAAAAGATATAAAATATTTGAGGGAATTTTAAAAGATTTCAAAGAACTATTAATTTATTTCAATAATTTGAAGGAATTTTAAAGGAATTTAAATATTTTGGGTATTTTAAAAGATTCCAAAGAATTTTCAATTGATTTTGGGAATTCAATGGCATTTTAAAAGGTTTGAAATATTGTAGGGTATTTTAACGGAATTTCTAGGCATTTTCAAAAGGCTTAAAAAGTTTCACGGAATTTTAAAAGATTTCAAACTTGAAATATTTTAGAGAATTTGAAAATATTCCATAGAATTATTAATTTATTTCCACAATTTAAAGGAATTAAAAAAAAATATAAATATTTTGGGTATTTTAAAAGATTCCAAGGAATTTTCAATTGTTTAGGGAATTTAATGGGATTTTGAAGAACTTGAAATATTTTAGAGTATTTTAAAAGATTCTAAGGCATTTTCAAAAGTCTTAAAAAGTTTCAAGGAATTTCAGAAGATTTCAAACGTAAAATATTTCAGAGTATTTTAAAAGATTCCAAAGAATCATTAACTTATTTCAATAATTTGAAGGAATTTTAAAAAATTGAAATATTTTGGGTAATTAAAGATTACAATGAATTTTCAATTGATTTTGGGAATTTAATGGGATTTCGAAGGATTTGAAATATTGTAGGTTATTTTAACAAAATTGTCAGGCATTTTCAAGAGCCTTAGAAAGCTTCAAGGAATTTCAAAAGATTTCAAACTTAAAATATTTTTGGGAATTTTTAAAGATTTCAAAGAATTATTAATTTATTTTAATCATTTTGCGTAATTTCAAAATGATTGAAATATTTTGGGTATTTTAAAATACTCCAAAGAATTTTCAATTGAATTCGGGAATTTCACGGGATTTTAAAGGATTTAAAACATTTTAGGGTATTTATAAATATTTCAAGACATTTTCATGAGCCTTAAAAAGTTTTAAGGAATTTCAAAAGATTTCAAACTTGAAATATTTTAGGGAATTTGAAAAGATTCCAAAGAATTATTAATTTGTTCCAACAATTTGAAGGAATTTCAAGAAAATTGAAATATTTTGGGTGTTTTAAAAGATTCCAAGGAATTTTGAATTGTTTCGGGAATTTAATGGGATTTTATAGGATTTGAAATATTTTAGGGGTTTTTAAAATATTCCAAAGCATTTTCAAGAGTCTTAAAAAGTTTCAAGGAATTTCAAAAGATTTCAAACTTGAAATATTTCAGGGAATTTTAAAAGATTCCTAAGAATTATTTATTTATTTCAATAATTTGAAGATATTTTAAAAGAATTTGAATATTTTGGGCATTTTGGAAGATTCCAAGGTATTTGCAATTGATTTCGGGGATTCAATAGGATTTTGAAGGATTTTAAATATTGTAGGGTATTTTTAAAAATTCCAAGGAATTTTCAATTGTTTCGGGAGTTTATTGGGATTTTAAGGGATTTGAAATATTTTAGGGTATTTTAAAACATTCCAAGGCATTTTCAAGAGTTTTAAAAAGTTTCAAGGAATTTCAAAAGATTTTATACTTGAAATATTTTAGTGTATTTTAAAATATTCCAAAGAATTATTAATTTATTTAAATAATGTAAAGGAATTTCAAAATGAATGAAATATTTTTGGTATTTTAAAAGATTCCAAACAATTGTCAATTGATTTCCGGAATTTCACGAGATTTAAAAGGATTTAAAATATTCCGGGACATTTTCAAGAGCCTTAAAAACTTTCAAGGAACTTCAAAAGATTTCAAACTTGAAATATTTTAGGGAATTTAAAAAGATTCCAAAGAATTATTAATTTATTTCAAAATTTGAAGGAATTTCAAAAAATTAAAATATTTTGGGTATTTTAAAAGATTCCAAGGAATTTTCAATTGTTTCAGGAATTTGATGGGATTTCCAAGCATTTGAAATATTTTAGGGTATAATAAAGATTCCAAAGAATCATTAATTCATTTTTAAATATTTTTATGGAATTTTAAATTAATTAAAATAATTAGGGTATTTTAAAATATTCCAAGAAATTTTCAAATTTTTCGGGAATTTGATGGGATTTTAAAGGATTTAAAATAGTTTAGGATATTTAAAAAGATTCCGAAGTATTATTAATTTATTTCAATAATTTGAAGGAATTTCAATTCAAATATTTTGGGTATTTTAAAAGATTCTAAAGAATTATTAATTTATTTTAATAATTTGAAGGAATTTTAAAATAATTTAAATATTTTGGGCATTTCAAAAGATTCCAAGGAATTTTCAATTGATTTCAGGAATTTAATAGTATTTTAAAGGTTTTGAAATATTGTAGGCCGTTTTAACAAAATTGCCAAGCATTTTCAAGAGCCTTAAACAGATTCAAGGAACTTCAAAAGATTTCAAACATGAAATATTTTAGGGAATTTTAAAAGATTTCAAAGAACTATTAATTTATTTTAATAATTTGAAGGAATTTAAGAATAATTTAAATATTTTGGGTATTTAAAAAGATTCCAAGGAATTTTCAATTGTTTCGGGAATTTCATGTGATTTAAGAAAAAGTATTTGAAATATTTTAGGCTATTTTAAAAGATTCCAAAGAATTATTAATTTATTTCAATAATTTGAAGGAATTAAAAAAAAAGAAATATTTTGGGTATTTTAAAAGATTCCAATGAATTTTCAATTAATTTTGGGAATTTAACGTGATTTTGAAGGATTTGAAATATTGTAGAGCATTTTAATAAAATTGCCAGGCATTTTCAAGCGCCTTTCAAAATTTTCAAGGAATCAAAAATGATTTCAAAATTTGAAATATTTTTGGGAATTTTAAAAGATTTCAAAGAATTATTAATTTATTTTAATAATTTTATGGAATTTCAAAATAATTGTAATATTTAGGGTATTTTAAAAGATTCCTAAAATTTTTTTATTGATTTCGGGAATTTAATGGGATTTTAAAGGATTTGAAATATTGTAGGGTATTTTGATAAAATTGACAGGCATTTTCAAGAACCTTTCAAAAGTTTTAAGGAATTGCAAATGATTTCAAAATTAAAATATTTTTGGCAATTTTAAAATATTCCAAAGAATAATTAATTTATTTTAATAATTTTACGGAATTTAAAATAATTGAAATATTTAGGGTATTTTAAAAGATTACAAAGAATTTTCAATTGATTTCAGGAATTTAATGGGATTTTAAATAATTTTAAATATTGTAGGGTATTTTAATAAAATTGTCAGGCATTTTTAAGAGCCTTTTGAAAGTTTCAAGGAATTTCAAATGATTTCAAACTTGAAATATTTTTGGAAATTTTAAAAGATTCCAAAGAAGTATTAATTTATATTAATAATTTTACGGAATTTCAAAACAATTAAAATATTTAAAAGATTTCAAAAAATTTTCAATTGATTTTAGGAATTTAATGGGATTTTAAAGGATTTGAAATATTGTAGGCTCTTTCAACAAAATTGCCAAGCATTTTCAAGAGCCTTAAAAAGTTTCAAGGAACTTTAAAAGATTTCAAACATGAAATATTTTAGGGATTTTTAAAATATTTCAAAGGATTATTAATTTATTTAAATAATTTAAAGGAATTTCAAAATGAATGAAATATTTTGGGTACTTTAAAAGATTTAAAAGAATTTTCAATTGATTTCCGGAATTTTTTCGGGGTTTTAAAGGATTTAAAATATTCCTGGCCTTTTTCAAGAGCCTTAAAAAGTTCCAAGGAATTTCAAAAATTTCAAGCTTGAAATACTTTATGAAATTTGAAAAGATTTCAAAGAATTATTAATTTATTTTAACAATTTAAAGGAATTTCAAAAAATTAAAATATTTCGGGTATTTAAAAAAATTCCAAGGAATTTTCAACTGTTTCGGGAATTTAATGTGATTTTAAAGGATTTGAAATATTTTAGGCTATTTCAAAAGATTCCGAAGAATTATTAATTTATTTTAATAATTTGAAAGAATTTAAAAAAAATCTGAAATATTTTGGGTATTTTAATAGATTCCAATGAATTTTAAATTGATTTCGGGAGTTTAATGTGATTTTAAAGGATTTGAAATATTGTAGGGTATTTTAATAAAATTGCCAGGCATTTTCAACAGCCTTTCAAAAGTTTCAAGGAATTTCAAATGATTTCAAACTTGAAATATTTTTGGAAATTTTAAAAGATTTCAAAAAATTATTAATTTATTTTAATAATTTATGGAAGTTCAAAATAATTGAAATATTTAGGGTATTCAAAAAGATTCCAAAGAATTTTCAATTGATTTTGGGAATTTTATGGGATTTTAAAGGATTTGAAATATTTTAGGGTATTTAAAAATATTCCAAGGTATTTCCAAGAGCTTTGAAATGTTCCGAAGGATTTTAAAAGGTTTAAAGGACTTAAAATATTTAAGGGTATTTAAAAAGATTCTAAGGTATTTTCAAGAGCATTAAAAACTTTCAAGGGATTTCAAAGCATTCCAAAGTTAAAATATTTTAGGGAATTTAAAAATATTCCTAGCCATTTGTAATTGATTGCAATAATTTGAAGTAATTCCAATATAATTAAAATATTTTGGATATTTTAAAAGATTCCAAGGGATTTTTAAATTATTTCGTGACTTTAATTGTATTTTAAAGGATATGAAATATTTGAGGGTATTTTGAAATATTCCAAGGTATTTTCAAGAGATTTAATGGGATTTTGAAGGATTTGAAATATTTAGGGTATTTTAAATGATTCCAAGGAATTTTTAATTCATTTCGGGAATTTAGTGGGATTTCAAAGGATTGGAAATATTTTAGGGTATTTTAAAAGATTCCAAGGCATTTTCAAGAGCATAACAAATGTTGAAGGCATTTCAGAAGATTTCAAACTTGAAATATTTCATGGTATTTTAAAAGATTCCAAAGGATTTAAGAAAATTTTAATGCGGTCGTAAAAAGTTCGGAAGATATGGAACGATTTTATAGAGCCAATAAGGTTTTTAAATATTTTAAAAGATTGCAAAGGCTTTTATAAGATTTCCAGGATCTAAGGAAATATGTATCAAATTTTCTAGAGCTTTACGGGATTTTTTAATATTTTAATGGATTTCGAAGTATTTATTTGCAAGAAGTCAGGAATTACCCTGAATTATTATTATTTTGTGCAGAATTTTTTCATTTCTTTGTAATTTTCTTGATTTTTTGTAATCATTAGAATTCTCATAAATTCACGTAATTGTACTAAATTTAGTGGCTTTTTTCGTTTTTCTTTCCTTCATTTTGAAGTTTTTTAAACTCACCTTGAATTCTTAGGCATTTTACTAAATCCTTTTAAATTCCCTTACATTTTTTTTATTTTCGAATTGCTTTTAATTTACTTGATTTTTTTTTTAATTCACCTTGAATTTTTATGAATTTCATCTAATTGTTCTCATTTCCCTTAAATTTCTCTAAATTCACTTCAATTTTACTGGAATCAAGAGAATTTTTTGGATTTATTTTCCAATTCATTTATTTGAATTATTTTGAAGTCTTATGAATCGAATTCTTTTGAATTCTTTTCAATTCAAAAGAACATTAGTCATATTATTAATGCACGTTAGTCACTTTTTGGGATAGAAATCAGTCACTTTTGATAAATTTTTCGGTTTAAGTAGATCACTTTTTCACTTTTTTAAAAAGTAAATCAGACTTTGGCAGCCCTGAGAATAATAAATTTAAATTTAAAATGGTTTTATTCCATTTATAAAAGATTGTATATCAACAGTGTTACGAGATTAGAATTTTGGTCTGGAAATATTAATGGTCAGGAAGAATAAAAAATTATTCAGGAAAAAATTAAGGAAAAGTCAGGAAATTATGAAAATGAAGTTTTTTGGCCACCGTTACTTGACATTTTGAATATTTACACTCGCTAGGGCATGATATGGCAAAGAGACATTAAATTGTTGGTTCATATCCGCAAACCAAACAATCCTCACGTTGGTCACGATAATAGTGCCGACATTTCCCTGAAAAAAATTAATTAAATAACTGAAGTCATCAATTAAAATTTTTTTTTTAAGTTATGAATAAATACCTGCTCTGTGGATAAATTCCAAACACCATTTAAGGTTGTGTGCAATATTTCTTGATTAAGAATGCTGAGTCGTTTCTCGTTAATGATTCCACCTCTCAATTTGATTTCTCTGTACATTCTCGAGGACATGTAGGCACTGACACAGCAAATTTTATTTGAAAACATCTTTATAAACAAATTTGTAACAAATATTTATATGAATCGAGTTATTTAGGATTTTAAACAAACCTGTAAACGCCCAAAACTGATGTGTAGTGTCGAGTGCTCTTTGTATTCAAATTTATAAAGAAAAATTCATATCTGCAATTTCGAAAAGATGATAAAACGTGTAAAGCTTGTGTGTTTCCTCCAAATACGGTATTAACAGCTTTTGTATTGATATTTACGATTGTGTTGTATCCAATACCTGTTCAAAATTATTTAAATTTTTTTATTATATTATTTATTTACTTAATTTTAATTTGAAAAACAATTCTTTTGAAATTTTGAAATACCTAATCTTTTTTAATTATTTGTGTGTGTGTAGTTTTTCCATTTAAGAGTAAAATGATTTTTTATGCAAAATAAAAATTTGAAATAATCAACTTTTTACAAAAAATTTATTTTTAAGGTTATAGATTTCAGATATGTTGAAAAAGTATCTAAAAAATTTATAAGAGTTTTCTTATATTCTACAGGATCTTACTAAATTTTAGAAAAAAATTGAGTTTGAAAGATATTTAGGACTTTTTGCAGTTTTGAACACATTTTTTTTAAGTTTTATAAATTTTTCAAAGTTTTAAAACATTTTTAATATCTTCATGCTTCTAAAATTTTTCAATATCTTTCAAAATTACTCGAATTATTCCTTGCATTATCTTGAATTCTTTCAGATTCGTTTTTGATAATTTTGGAAATCTTCCGTAATGTTTTAAAATCTTTTTAAATATTCTCTTAAAATTAATTCTAAAAAAATCACTTTTAATATTTCCAGGAATCTTAAGAAGATTTTTTTGTATCTTAAAACTTTTCAAAATCTTAAAAAAACTTCAAAATTGTATTTCGAAATCTTGAAAAATCTTAATTTTATGTTAAGTTCATTCCGATCTTTTCAAACTTTAAATTATTTTTTTAATTTTCTAAAAATTTCAAAATATATTTTTAAATTATTAGAATTTTTTCTAAAACTTTGAAAAAATTCTGCAAAATGAAAAAAATTACCTGAAAATCTTCCAGATTCTTTTTTGGCGATTTTCGAAATGTTTTAGAATGTTTTCAAATATTTGTAAATATTCTCTTGAAATAAATGTAAAATAAAAAATTATTAAAGATTTTCCCAGCGACCGCAAGAAAATTTTTGCATTATATTGAAACCTTTCAAAATTCCTTAAAGGCTTCTAAGTTTTTTATTCCAAATCTTCAAAAATATACATTTTTTTATTTTTTTAAATCATTTTAAGTTTAAAACTATTTTTGTATTTTTTCAAAACTTCTGAAATACTTTGTAATGTTTTAAAAACGTTTAAAAATTATCTTATAATTAATTTGTTTAAATAAAGAATCACTTTTAATATACTTGTCAAATTTTAAATTATTTCCGAAATTTTTCAAGAACTTCTAAATATTTTTTTCAATGATTCGATTTTTTTTAATTTTGTAATTTTGCTTATACTTACTCAAATTAATTCGAGGATAACTAGACGAATGCCAAATGATT
>JAUELO010000353.1:1159685-1171743 GCA_032357855.1 Amphibolips quercusostensackenii
TTTTTTTTTTTTTGTTAAAGATTCATGATTTTAGTAGGGAATTCATATTTTTAATTAAAAATTAAACTATTACATTTTACGTTGCGAATTATTCTTTTTTGGTTAAAAGTTTAAGTACTTAGTTGTAAGTTGAACTACGTTGTTAAAAATTCATTTTTTTTTTGTTTTAGATTCATGATTTAAGTTAAAAATTAATATTTTTAGTGAAAAATTAAATTATTTTATCGAAAGTTCGATTTTTTGCTTAAAAATTAATTTTTGAAATGAAAATATAACTATATAATTTTTGGATGACAGTTTATCATTTCGAATTTTTGAAAAACATTTGTTTAATTTAAGATTCATAATTTTAGTTTAAAAATTGAGGTTTTTCCTTTTTTAGTTGGCAATTTACATTTTTTTGGTAGAAAATTAAGGTTCTTGGTGGAAAATCCATCTTTTTCGGTTGAATATTCAAATACTTGGTTAAAAGTTGGACTACTTTGTTAAACATTTATTTTTTTGGTTGAAGATTAATGATTTCAGTACAAAATTAATCTTTTTTGGTTAAAAATTGAACTATTTTGTTGGAAATTGTGATTTTTTTGGTTGAATTCAATTGTTTTTTGTTTAAAATATAAATTTTTTTCTATGGAATATCAACTATTATATTTTTCTTGGAGAATTATTCTTTTTTGGTTAAAAGTTCGAGTACTTGGTTGAAAGTTAAACTACTTTGTTAAAAATTCATTTTTTTTATTGTAGATTCATGATTTTAATAGAAAATCCGTATTTTTATTTAAAAATTTTAACTATTTTTATCGAAAGTTCGTTTTTTGGTTAAAAATTAATTTTTGAAATGAAATTGTAATTATTCTATTTGTGGTTAAAAATTTATCTTTCCTAATTAAAAAAGAATGTATTAAGTTTAAGATTCACCATTTTAGTTGAAAATTCATCTCTTTGGAAACTTCACTATTTTGATGAAAGTTCGTTGTTTTTTTTGTCGAACATTTTTTTTTACTTAAAATTTAGCCATTCTATTTTTGGTTTAAAATTTACATATTTAGTTAAAAATGTACCTTTTTGGTAGAAAATTAATGTTCTTGGTGAAAAATTCATCTTTCTGGAGAGAAAACTCGAATACTTTTAGTTAAAATAACTGCTTCATTGAATTCTTTCTCTTTTGTTAAAAATTAATTTTTCAATTGAAAATGTTTAAAATCTGTTTTTGGTTGATAAAAATTAAATTTTTCACTAAAAATTTATCTACTTAGTTAAAAATTTACATTTTTTTTTGTGGGAAAACTAGCCTTTTTGGTTGAATTAGACTGTTTTTTATTTAAAATTAAAACTTTTTGCCTAATGTATAACTATCACATATCAATTCTAATTTTATATTTTAATTTAAAAATTGCGTGAGGTAAGAAATAATTATAATAGCGCCCGTGTTTATTTTCTAGTTCTTATAAAATTTCCAAAAATCAACATAAATTCGCACGAAATCTCTAAAATCCAAGTAGCTTCATTAGGAAAAAGATTACAAGGCAGAACGGGAATTTATTTTGTATTTTTTACAGTGAATAATTAAGTTTTTTTGCACGATTCTGTAAATTTTACAATTAGATAGGTCAAGTAAACTCAGAACTGTCAGAGTAAATCAGTCTGGAAAATGTTGACACTCAATTTTATTTTAGCATAAAAGTATCGTATAATGTTCAACATGAAAGTCTGTGTGAAAAACCCTTTTTTTGGTTGAAAATTAATCGTTTTTCGTCAAAAATTCAACTATATTGTTAAAAATTAACTTTTGTGTTGGAACTTCCATTATTTTGCTAGAAAATTGAACTATTTGATTACATTTTTTTTCTTACTTGACTGAAAGCTCTTCCTTGGTTGAAAATACAACTTTTGTTAAAAATTCTTGGGTTTGAAAATTCTTTTTTTGTTGTAAAAGTATTATATTTTTTAGTTAAAAAGACAACTCTTTGATTAAAAATTAATCTGTTTTGGTTGAGGATTGAACTACTTTGTTGAATATTCGTCTTTTTAGATAGATAAAATTCGTACTTTTGGATCGAAAATTCAACGATTTATTTGAGTTTGAGCCCTGAATGTATGATTTGGATAATTTCCAGTCTAAATACATCAAAATTGTACTAAAAATTCCCTTTATTTACCAATCAGGTGCGATTTCAAGCAGTGAGAGCGATTGGTGCGTTTATAATGTTGCACGACAAGGAAGCGAACATCCAGAAACATTTTTCGGAACTTCTACCAGCGGTTGTTCAAGTAACGGTTCAGTCAGTCGAGAAACAAGACGACGAAGCACTGCTGAAGGTTTTAATCGATTTAGCCGAATCGACACCAAGGTTCCTTCGACCCCAGCTAGAAAATATAATGGAAATGTGCATGAAGATCTTCTCCAACGAGGAAATGGGAAATTCATGGAGACAGTTGGCTCTCGAAGTCTTGGTGACACTCGCAGAAACTGCTCCGGCGATGGTTCGCAAGGTCGGGGGGAAATATATCGTTACCCTGGTTCCTCTGGTGCTGAAGATGATGACAGATCTCGAGGAAGATGAGGAATGGAGTTTCTCTGATGAGATTATTGAAGAGGATAACGATAGTAATAACGTTGTTGCGGAAAGCGCTTTGGATCGACTTGCATGTGGTCTTGGTGGAAAGACGATGCTGCCGCATATCGTCCAAAATATTCCCTCCATGTTGAGCAATGCCGATTGGAAATACAGGTAGGATTCTCAAAATTATGGTTTAGAATAGGGATGTTGCATGAAATGAGGTAAACATATTTTTAGAAACTTAATGCAATGAACAACTGAGCACCAATCAGACAACTTTAGCCGACATGTTACTTTTTAAAGTGTTGACCAATCAGGTTTCGCGACCGTAGCGAAGAACGACGAAGAATGACGAAGAACGAATTCTTCGCGCGGAGAGTGACGTCACACAGGTATAGCCAATCTATGCGTTTGGTGAAAAATGCCGCGAGGGGGAGCCATATTCAAACTTTATTAAGAAAAAAAGTGTTTCTCTTCCAATTAAAAATTCTTTCTTCTTGGAATATGCTAATGAGTTACTTTATCAAAATATCATTTCATGCAACATCCCCATCACGGGGTTGCTACAGCTCAGCGAATGTCGGGGAAAACCTAAAAGAGTCAAGGAATTTTTGATAAACTGAAGTTGAAGACACAAAATCTTACTAAGATCTTGTAAACTTAGGGAACGATCAAAAATATAAATTTTGTTCATCAAATAAACGTAGAACCGTAAATGAAATTAGATTTAGAAAAGAAAAGTTCATAATACGTAAGACTATCAAACGTATAACTTTATAATTTTTTATTTTATTATTTTTTTTGGTTAATAATTCATTTTGTGTTTGAAATTGTTACTATTTACTGGAAATATCAACAATTTTGTTTAAGAGTTATTCTATTTGGTTGAAAAGTTGTATTTTAGGGTTGAAAATTCAACTATTTTGGTACAAATGAAACTATTTGGTTCAAAATTCAACTGGTTTGTAGAAAATTTGTCTTTATGGCGTGAATTTTTTTTTCTTCATGGACTTATTTTAGTTTAAAAAAAACTTTTTAAATGAGAATTTGGATATTCCATGGTCTGTTGTAGAATCTTAATCTTCTTGGTGAAAAATTCGTAAGTTTTGTTGAAAATTTCTTTCTTTGGTTGCAAATTTAACTATTTGCTTAAAATTTTATATTTTTGGCTGGAGATTAATCATTTTAATTGCAAATTTATCTTTTTGCTTCAAAACTGATTTTTCTTTGATTGAAAATTGTACTATTTTGTTAAAATTTTTTTTTTTTATTGAAAATTAATTTCTTTAACTGAAAATTTAGCTATTCCATTTTTGTTTAAATTGCATCTTTTTGGTTGAAAATTTCTCTATTTAATTGAAAATTTGGATTTTTTGCAGAAATTTAAGAAGATTAAATTTCTACAAAAAATCCAAATTTTCAATTGCAATTCATCTTTTTTTTTTTCTTAAAAATTCAACAATTTGGTAGAAAATTGATGTATTTTTTTAAAAATCCATCTTTTTGGTTGAAAATTTAACTATTTTGTTAAAAGGCTTCTTTTCGCTTGAAAATAAATATTTTCAACTAAAATATGACTTCCATTTTTTGTTAAAAGTTTATGTTTTTTAGTCGAAAATCCATGTATTTTATTGAAAATTCAGGTTGTTCGAAAATTCAACGATTTGATTGAAAATTCGTATTCTTTGACTGAAGATTCATAATTTTGGTTGCAAATTTATCTTTATTCTTGAAAATTAATTTCTTTGGTTGAAAGTTAAACTGTTCTGTTGAAAATTAATTGTTTTTTAACTGTCAATTTAACTATATCATTTTTTGTTGAAATTGCATCTTTTGTAGTTGAAAATTCCACTTAATTGAAAATTTGAATTTTTTGGTAGAAATATAATCTTGGTTAAAAATTAATTTTTCAAACTGAAAATTGAATTATTTCATTTTGTGTTGAATATCCTTTTTTTTCTTGAAAGTTCAACTATTTGGTAGAAAATTAATGTGTTTTGTTAAAAATCCATCTTTTTGGTTAAAAATTAACTTTGGTTAAAAATTTAACTATGTATTTTGTTGAAAATCGTTTTTTTCTCAATAATAAATATTTTCAATTGAAAATCTAATTGTTCCATTTTTTGTTGAAGGTTTATGTTTTTTTAGTTGAAAATTCATGTACATATTTTGTTGAAAGTTTAGCTTGTTGTTCGGAAATTCAACGATTTCGTTAAAAATTCATATTCTTTAGCTGAAGATTTATAATTTTGGTTGCAAATTTATTTTTATGCTTGAAAATCAATTTATTTGATTCAAAATTTAATTATTTTGTTGGAAATATGTGTTTTTTATTGAAAATTATTATTTTTCAACTGAAAATTTAACTATTCCATTTTTTGTTGAAATTTCATCTTTTTGGTTAAAATTCAACTATTTAATTGAAAATTTGGATTTTTTGTAGAAATTAAATCTTTTTGGTTGAAAATTATTTTTTTTTTTACTGAAAATTGAATAATTTCATTTTTTGTTCAATATTCATCTTTTTTTCTTAAAAATTCAACTGTTTTGCAGAAAATTCATGTATTTTGTTAAAAATCCATCTTTTTGATTGAACATTAATCTTTATAGTTGAAAATTTAACTTTTTTTTTAAATCTTTTTTTTACTTCAAAATAAATATTTTTAGCTGAAAATATCATTATTCCATTTTTGTTTGAAAGTTGATGTTTTTGGTTGTATTTGGTTAAAAATTCATACTCTTTCGCTGTAGATTCATAATTTTAGTTGAAAATTTATTTTCATGCTTGAGAATTAATTTCTTTGGGTGAGAATTTACTTTTTTTGATCAATTTTTTTCATTGATAATTAATTTTTTTAACTGAAAATTTAACTTCCATTTTTTGTTGAAATTGTACCTTTTTGGTTGAAAATTTTACTATTTAATTGAAAGTTTGAATTTTTTTGTAGAAATTTAATCTTCTTGGTGGAAAATTAATTTTTTAATCTGAGAATTGAATTATTAAATTTTTTGTGGAAAATTAATTTTTTTTGTAAAAGTTCAACTATTTGGTAGAACATCCATGTATTTTCTTAAAAATCCATGTTTTTGGTTAAAAATTTAACTATTTTATTGAAAGTTTTCTTTTCGCTTAAAAATAAATATTTTAAACTAAAATATGGCTATTCCATTTTTTGATAAAAGTTTATGTTTTTTAGTCGAAAATTCATGTATTTTATTGAAAATTCAGCTTGTTCGAAAATACAACGATTTGGTTAAAAAATCGTATTCTTTGGCTGAAGATTCATCATTTTGTTTGCAAATTTATCTTTATTCTCGAAAATTAATTTCTTTGGTTGAAAATTGAACTATTTTGTTAAAAATTTGTCTTTTTATTTAAAATTATTATTTTTTTAATTAAAAATAATTTAACTTTCACATTTTTTGTTAAAAGTGCATTTTTTTAGTCAAAATTCAACTATTTGGTAGAAAATTTATGTATTTTGTTAAAAATTCATCTTTTTGGTGGAAAATTAATTATCTTGGTTGCAGGTTTATCTTTTTGCTTAAAAATTCATTTCATTGGCTGAAAAATAAATGATTTTGTTGAATTTTTTAAAATTAAAAATGAATTTTTTTTAACTGAAAATTTAGCTATTCCATTTTTTTAATTCCAGTATTTCGTTGAAAATTTATCTTTTTTGTAGAAACTTAATCGGCTTGGGTGAAAATTCATCTGTTTGATTTAAAATTTATTTTAGTTGTTTGAAAATTAATTCTTTTTACAATGAAAATTAAAATATTATAGTTGAAGTTGAATTTTTCGTTTTAAATTGAAAATTCATACATTGTGTTGAAAACTCATCTTTTTTAATTCAAAATTAATCTAAAAAAATTTTAATGTATCTGTTACAGTTAAAAATAAACTCTTCATTTAAAAATCCATTTTTGTTGTTGTTAAAGATTCATAATTTTAATTTAAATTTTATCTATTTGCTAGAAAATTAATTTTTCTAGTTAAAACTTGAACTATTTTGTTGAAAATTGTTTTTTTTTTTTAAATGAAAATTTCACTATTTGGTAGAAAATTAATGTATTTTGTTAAAAATTCATCTTGTTTGGTAAAAGATTAATCTTCTTTGTTGCAAATTTATCTTCTTGCATGGAAATTAATTTCTTTGGTGGAAAACTAAACTATTTTGATGAAAATTAGTTTTTTTATTGAAAATTAATTTTTTATCTGAAAATTTAAATATTTCATTTTTTGTTAAAAATGCATCTTTTAATTGAAAATTCCACTATTTGGTAGAAAATTGATGTATTTGATTAGAAATGTGTATTGTTTGGTGGACAATTTTTTGTATAAATTAAATTTTCTTGGTTGAAAATTCATATGTGTAGTTGCATATGTAATTATTTTAATTAAATTTGTTTGATAATTAATTTTTTAAACTGAAAATTTAACTATTCTAAGTTGAAATTTTATCTTGTTTAGTAGAAGATTTAACTATTTGTATTTGGCTGAAAATTTATATTTTGCGTTGAAACACATCTTTTTTGATTTGAAATTAACTTTTTCATACCTAAAATGTATATTTTTAGTTGAAAGTCAACTATGTTGTTAAAAATATGAGTTTTAATATGGTCGGATTTACTATTTTTTACAGTAAAAATTATTCTTACTGTAATCTTCCAATTTGTATGCGTGTCGTCACTAAATGGCTTTAAGATAAATTTATAAACAAACCTTTTTTGCAATAATATTATTGATCTTATACGTGCAAGTTTGTGTTTGTACCTGCAAGAAAAATTTGTAACAGTGAGGGAAAATTAAAAATTGGTCAGGGAAATGTCAGGGTAAGTCAGGGAATTTCGAAATTAGGATTTTGTAGCAACCCTTAATTACAAATATTAAGCAAGTGTTAGTAAAAGTCCTTACTTTGGATTCGAGATTAATTTTACGTTTTATAAAAAAAATAATTTAAAAAAGAATATGATTTTATGTTTTTAAAAAGCATGTGAAAGCCATAGAAAGTCAGCAATTGAGTTTGAATTCTAAATTCGAGGGCGTTACATCTGTGGCAGAGTAATCCGACGGAGTCTGTCTCAATCCTGGTTGTCGTTTTGACGACTAATTTTGAGGCATTTCTGAGGTCGTTCCTGAGAGTTGACTGTATCGTCTCTATGATGCAATCATAGTCTGGGAACATACAAATTTAAATTTCATACAATTAACATTGTTCATGTGATAAAAAAATTGGATCTTCGTTTTCAAGACCCCAAATATTTCAAACGAACAAATTTTCCAGGAAAGTTTTGTATTAAAATAATTTTTTTTTTTTAGGCACGCTGCTTTAATGGCTATCTCTGCAGTCGGTGAGGGTTGTCATAAACAGATGGAGGATATTTTGAAGCAAATTATGGATGGAGTCGTTAATTTCTTACAAGATCCTGTAAGTATTTATTTTGGAATTATTTTGCATGCTTTATTTTTTTAATTGCAAATTAAAATTAAATAACAATGATTCTTCTTTTGTAAAAGTAGCTTTATATTACTGTATTGAACTATTTTGTTGAAAGTTCTTTTTTTTTGTTTGAAAGAAATTTTGTTAACTGAAAATTTAACTGTTCTATTTCGTGGTTGAAAATTGATAGTCTTTAGTTGAAAATGCAAGTATCCGGTTGAAAATTTAACAGTTCGCAACTTTTCTCTCTCTTGACTGCAAGAATTTTCTTAATTGAAAATTCAACTCATATTAAAAAGTCGTCTTTGTTGGTTGAAATATCAAGTACATTTTTTTTCAGAATTAATCTTTTTTGGAATGGAAGTTTTATTACTTGGTAGAAAGTTAAACTCTTTTGTTAACATTTTTGTGTTAAAGGTACATATTTTTAATTAAAAATTCATCTGTATGCTTAAAATGAGCTATTTGATTGATGATTCGTTCATCTTTTTTAGTTGAAAATTCGCCTTTAAATTCACCTTGAAAATTCACCTTTTTGGTTGAAAATTAAATTTTTCTAGTAAGATTCATCCTTTTAGTTGGAAACTCTTCTTGTTGGTTTGAAATTAAATTATTACAGTTGAAAATTCATCATTTTCATTGAAAATTCATCGGCTTGGTTAAAAATTAATTTTAATGAACTGAAAATTTATCTATTCTATTTTTTGTTATAAGTTGATCTTTTTTAGTAAAAAATTCAAGTATTACAGTTAAGTATTCAGTTTTTAGGTTGGGAACAAAATTGCTTCGTTGAACTTTAAACTGTTTTGTTAAAAATTAATTTTGTTTGAAAATTTATCATTTTAATTGAAAATTCATTTCTTTGGTTGAAAAATGTGCTATTCGATTAAAAATTCTTTTTTTTTTTGGATGAAAATGAATTTTTTACCGAAAATTTAACTGTTTTGTTGAAAATTTTTTTCTTTATTGAATACAAAATTTTTTGTTCAACTGAAAGTACAACTATTATTCCATCTAAACATTTCATAATTTTAGTCAAAAATCAATTTCTTTGGTTCAACATTCATTTTTTAAACTAAAAATGTAACTATTCAAATTTTGGATGAAAACTTATCTTTTTTAGTTGAAAATTCGCCTTTCTTTTTAGAAAAATTATCTTGGTCAAAAATTGAATTATTCTAGTTGAAGATCCGTCATTTTCATCATTTTAGTTGAAAACTCCTCTTTTTGCTTTAAAATTCAACTATTCCAGTTGAAAGTTCATCAGTTTGTTTGAAAATTAATTCTTTTAAATTGAAAATTGAACTATTAAATTTTTGGTTGAAAATTAATCTTTTCTAATTAAAAATTTAACAAAAATGGGTTAAAAATTTGTCTTACTTAATTGAAAATTCAATTATTTTGTTGAAAATTCATGTATTTTGTTAAAAAATATTTTTTTTTTGTAGAAAATGATTTTTTTCTCTGAAAGTTAATCTTTTTGTTTAAAAAGTCTTTTTTTTTTTGTTAAAAATTCAAGTATTCCAGTTAAATATTTATCATTTTAATTGAAAATTCATTTCGTAAGTTGAAAAATGAGCATTTGTTTGAAAATCCGTTTTTCCTTTAGATAAAAATTCGTTTTTTTTTTACCGAAAATTGAACTATTTTGTTAAAAATTTGTTTCTTTTTTGATTGACAATTATTATTATTTTTTTAAACTGAAAGTGCAACTATTATTCTATTTAAATAGTTAATAATTTCAGTTAAAAATGCATTTCCTTGGTTAAACATTAATTTTTTAACCAAAAATTTAACTTCAGTTTTTGCTCGAACTTTTTTTTTAATTCGTCTTTTTTGGTAGAAATTTATCTTCTTGGTTGTGATTTATCTTTTTGGTCAGAAATTCAATTACTCTGGTTAAAAACTCATAATTTTAGTTGAAAATTCATTACTTTGTTTGAAAATTAACTATTTTCTTGAACTTTAGTTTTTTTTTATGTCGAAAGTAATTTTTTCAACTGAAAATTGAACTTATTCTAATTTAATATTCCATCCTTTTTTTTTTTTTGAAAATTCATCTGTTTGGTTGAAGATTAATTTATTTATCCTAAAATTTATTTATTTCAGTTTTGGCTGGAAATTGCTCTTTTTTTAGGAAAATTAATTTTTTTAGTTGAAACTTAAACTTTCAGTTTATGATTCATCATTTTAGCTGAAAATTCATCAGTTTGGTTGAAAATTAATTTTTTTTAAATTGAAAATGCGAGTGAATATTTCATAATTCAAGTTCAAAATTAATTTCTTAGGTTGAACATTAATTTTTTAACTAAAAATTTATTTAATTTTTGCTTGAGAAATGATTTTTTAAGTTGAAAATTCGTCTTTTTTTGGTAGAAATTTATCTTCTTGCTTTAAAATTCAGTTTTTTTGTTTAAAAAATCAATTATCCTAGTTAAAGACTCATCATTTTATTTGGAAATTTATCACTTTGCTTGAAAATGTAACTTTTCTTGAAAGCTAGTTTTTTGTTGTTGAAAATAATTTGTTAACCTGAAAATTAACTTGCCTTTTTTATTAAAAATTAATCTTTTTGGTTCAAAAATTAAACTATTTCAGTTAAAGATTCATTATTTTAGTTGAAATTCGTCAATTTGGTTGAAAATTAACTTATTAAACTTGTATTCTAATTATAACATTTTAAGTTGAAAATAGATTTTTTTTAGTTCAAAATTTAAATATTTGGTTGAAAATTTGTCTTCTTTAATTGAAAATTCAACTATTTTGTTGAAAATTCATGTATTTTGTTGAAAAATACTCTTTTATGGTAGAACATTAATCGTGTTGTTTGAAAATTAATCTTCTTGTTTACAAATTCATATTTTTGATTGAAAGTTCAAGTATTTCAGTTGAATATTCAGCATTTTGTGTTGAAAATTTGTTGTTTATGGTAGAAAATCAATCTTCGTTAATAATTCATTTTTTTTCTTGAATATTCAACAGTTTGTCATTTTTTGTGTCTCTTGACTGAGAAATATTTCTTAGCTGAAAAATATTTCCAAGCTGAAAATTCAACTCATGTTAAAAAGTCGTCTTTTTGGATAAATTCATCTATCTTTGATTAAAAATTGAAGTCTTCTTCGGTTAAAATATCAATAACTGCATTTTTCCTTTAGAGTTAATCTTCTTTGTAATTAAAATTTAATTACTTGGTTCAAAATTCAACTTTTTTGTTAAAAATGGATTTTTTTATGTTGAAGAGTCATAATTTTAATTGAAAATTCATCTCTTTGGTTAAAAAATGAGCTATTTTGTTGTAAATTTATTTTTTCTTTGGCTGAAAATTAATTTTATTTTACTGAAAATTTAACTTTTGCAGATGAAACTTTAACTATAGTGTTGATTTTTTTTTGGTTGAAAATTAATTTTTTTTTCAATTAAAAATATTCTAGTTGAATATTCGTTCATATTACTTACAAATTCATCTCTTTGGTCGAAAATGCAATTATTCTAGTTTGATTCATCATTTTAGTTGAAAATTCTTCTTTTTGGTTTAAAATTAAAATATTCCAGTTGAAGATTCATCTTTTTAGTTGAAAATTTATCACATTGTTTGAAAATGTAACTATTTTTTTGAAAATTAGTTTTTTTAAACTGAAAATCTAATTATTATTCATAATAACTATTCATTTTTTGGTTGACAATTTATCTTTTTTTAGTGTAATATTCATGTATTTATTTGAAATTTCATCTTTTTGATTGAAAATCTAACTATTCCAGTTAAAGATTCATAATTTTAGATGAAAAATCATCAGTTTGGTTCAAAATTAATTTTTTAACTGAAAATTTAACTATGTAATTATTCCATTGTTTGTACAAAACTGATCTATTCAGTTCAAAAATTCACTATTTAATTGAAAATTGATTTTTTTTTATTGAAAATTGAACTTTTTAAACCATTTCGTTGAAAATTCATATATTTTGTTGAAAAATCGCTTTTTTTGGTAGAAAATTGATCTTCTTTTTTGAAAATTCATCCTTTTGGTTGAAAATTTAAGTATTCCAGTTAAATAT
>JAUELO010000353.1:1196751-1211148 GCA_032357855.1 Amphibolips quercusostensackenii
TTCAATGAATATTTTTATATTTTTGAATTGTTTTGAATTAGCTTGCTTTTTTTCAATTAAAATTTTTTGTTTCAATTCACTTGAATTCTTTTGAATTATTTTGTGTAGTCATGAAGTCACGTTTTTGGTTAGATATTAGTAGAGTATCGAAGATTTGACGAGATTTGAAATTGTTTTTTGCAACTCACTCTGAATTATTTTAATTTCTTTGGAATTATTTTGAATTCTCTTGAATTTGTTTAATTTACTTGAATTCTTCTAAATTTACTCAATTCTACTTTATTCAGTGGATTTTTTAGAATTTTTAAAAGTTTTGCTTAATTGATCCTGAAGTCTTTCAACTTCACCTTGAATTCTTAGGCATTTCATCAAATTCTTTTGGATTCTCTTACATTTTTTAAGCTTATTTCAAAGTTACTGAATGCAATGAATTTTTTTTTCTTCATATTTTCAAATTGTTTTCAATTCGTTTGAATTTTTTTTATTCATCTTGAATTTTTATGAAATACATCGAATTCTTCTCGTTTACGTTAAGTTTCTCTAAATTTATTCCAATTTTATGGAAATCACTGAATTTTTTTCTCCAATTGCTTTGAATTCTTTTGAATTTAACTTGAATTGTTTTGAAATCTTACGAATTTATCCTCAGTTTCTTACCATTTAAGCGTGAAAAAAGTACACTATGAGCGGGACAAAAAATACCCTTTGGTCCCTATATTTTATCCCATAGGGACTGTGAGGCCTGAGTCAGGGAACTTTTTGGATTGCTTAAATTTGTTTAGAATTGTAATATAAAATTATTTTTTTTTTTCATCTTTAAAAGTAGCTTTATAGTACTGTATTTAACTAATTTTTTTAAAACTCGTTTTTTTTGTTGTGAATTAATTTTTAAAAATTAAAATTCCACAGTTTGGTTACAATTTTTTTCTCTTAACTGAAAAATCTATCTTAGATAAAAATTTAACTATTTGGTTGAAACTTGAACTCTTTTGCTACAAAATTTTTTTTTTCGTTGAAGATTCACCATTTTATTGAAACTTTATCCCTTTGGTTGAAAATTTATTAATTTTTTTTTAATTTCGTTGTTTTTAGTTGAATTTTAACTTTTTTAACTGAAAAATTTAACTAGTCCAGTTAAATAATTCATCATTTCAGTTAAAAAATCATCTCTTTGGTTGAAAATTGATTTTTATTACTAGAAGTTTACCTATTCAATCATTGGTTAAAGATTTATCTTTGTTGCTTGAAAATTCTTGTATTTTGTAGAAAATTATTCATTTTAGTTCGAAAATTTATCTTTTTTTGGCAGAAAATTAGTCTTCTTGGTTTAAAATTAATCTTTTTGTTTGAAAATTCCACAGTTTAGTTGCAATCTTCTTTCTCTCTTGACTGAAAAATCTTAGTTAAAAATTAAACTATTTAGTTGAAAGTTAAAATCTTTTGCTGCAAATTCATTTTTTTTTGTGAAGATTTATCATTTAATTAAACATTCATCTCTGGTTGAAAATTTAATAATTTTGTTGAAAATTCGTTGTTTTGTTGTTGAAAATCAATTTTTTTCAACTAAACGTTGAACTGTTATTTTAAAAATTTGAACTGTTTTGTTAAATATTCATTGTGTTTAATTAAAAATTAACTTTTTTAACTGAAAATTTAACTATTCCAGTTTAATATTTCATCATTTTGAGTAAAAAATCATCTCTTTGATTGAAAATTGATTTTTATAACTGAAATAATCCTATTCAATGTTTTGTTCAAAATTTGTCTTTTTTACTTGAAAACTAATTCATTGAAGTTAAAAATGCATCTCTGTAGTTGAAAATTTTATTTTTTAACTGAAAATTCACCTATTCAATTTTTGGTATAAAATTTACATTTTTTTGTTAAAAATTAATGTATTTTGGTTAAAATTCGTTTGTTTTTGTGTGTAGAAAGGTAATCTTTTTGGTAGAAAATTTAACTATTTTAGTTGATTGTTTTTAATCGTCTTTTTCGTTGACAATTTTTTGTTATTGAGAATGGAACTATTCATGTTGAAAATAACTCGTTTTTTTGTTGTGAATTAACTTTTTTAAGTGAGAATGTAACTGTTACAGTTGAATATAAATCATTTTTGTTGAAAGTTCACCCTTTTGATTGGAAATTCTACTATTCCAGTTCGTCGCTTTGCTTTGGTTGAAAATTTTACTATTTTGTTGAAAATTCGTTTTTGTTTTCGGTTAAAATTAATTTTTTTCAAACTGAAAATGTAAATATTTCATATTTGGTTAAAAATTTATTTGTTTTTAGTTGAAAATTCAATTATTTGGTTAAATATAATCGTTTATCTTGATGAAAATGCAATATTTTTACTTGAAATGTTGAGAATTTGAAGCGTTTTAAATTGAATTTAATGTGGTACCCACGTTTGTTTTACTTGAAAAAATATATTTCCCTATTTTCGTAAAAAATATCCTGATTTCCCCTGTTTTCATAGGGTTTCTAGTAACCTGGAAAATATCTGGATAAAATTAAAATGTTTTAATCATTATTATTGAAATTCATTAACTTAAGGAACAAATTCAAGAAATAGTTAATTCTAAATTCAGCATGTTATTTTAATTCGTAGAAACTTGTTTATTAACAAATTATTTATTCTTTAGTAACGTTAGTTTCAAAAATGAAAAAACAGTTATATTTACGGTGACTGAAAAAGAACATTATTTATAATATACTCGCAACATTCTCATACATACTTCGACTCGATTGTTTTAAAAAATGCGAAATACTTTAATGGCTTCGTACTATGAAAAATTATACCTGGAAAAGTCTTGAGGTAACTGGAAAATCCTAGAATTTTCAGGAAATATTTTTCCAGGATTTGAGTAGACACCCTGTTTGAGAACTTTTATTCCAACAGGGTAGTGTTATTAGTGGTGAGACACTGGGTCTTGGTTCTAGATGGAAATATGAAGTAAAAAAAAAAGTATTAGGAGTTTTCGATTGTTTGTCGGATATTAAATTTTGGGATTTAATTTTGTGTTTCAGGCTCTCTTGGCTGCCAGTTGTGGAGGATGAAGACGAAGCACCTCACGTGTACGGATATCTTTGTGACTTGATAGAAGCAAACCATCCTGTAGTTTTAGGAATCAACAATGCTAACCTACCGAGACTAATCAGCTTCTTTGCGGAAGCACTTCACAAAGAAGCGATACCCGCTGCCAATCCAGTTATGGCAAGAGTTGTCGGTATCGTTAGGCAAATTCAGGTAGTTGAGAAATTTTTAATTCAACTTATGAGTATACATTAGATTTCAAAATTTCAAAGATTTAACAACAATAAATATTTCACAAAGATTTTAACATTTTTCAAAGATTTCAAAATACTTGAGATCTGAAAATATTTCATAAAGATTATAAGATTTTTAAAATTGTCAAAGAGATTTTTAGAGATTTCAAGATTTTTACGAAGATTCCAAACAATAATTGCAGATAATCTAATAGATTTCTAAGATTTCTAAGATTTAAAAATGTTTGACAGAGATTTTAAATATTAACCTTTTTTTTCGAATATTTCAATAATTTCAAAAGATTTCACAAAGATTTCAAGATAGTACAACTTTTCAAAGATTTCAACAAATTTCAAAAATTTCATAAAAGTTAATAAGATTCTAAAAGATTTTAAAACTTAAACGGAAATTTCAAAGATTATTAAAGATTTCAAAACATTTCACAAATATTGTAAGAGTTGAAAAATTTTCAAAAATTTCTCAAAGGTTTTAAACAGTTAAAATTGATTCGCAGATTTCAGGGAGAATTCAATAATTTCAAAATACATATTTCACAATTTAAAAAATTATCAAATATTTCATAGATTTAAAAATGTTTCACGAAGGTTTCAAGATTTGAATTTTTAAAGATTTAACGAACATTAAAAAGATTTCAAAATATTTCACAAATTTTCAAAGATTTCAAAATAGTTCAAAAGAGTCCAAAATATTTCACCAAGATTGTAAGATTTGAAACTTTTTCAACGATTATATGATTTCAAGATTTTTCAGATTTCATGAAGATTTCAAAATATTTCAAAAAAATTGACTAAACATTTCACTAAACATTTCAAAAATTTGCAAATTTTGTCAAAGATTTCATGCAGGTTCAAATATTTCAAAATATTTAAGATAATTCCAAAAAATGTCACAAACTTTTAAATATATTGAAAAATTTTACAAAGATTTCACGAAGATTTCAAAGATTTCACGAAGATTTCAAAGATTTCATGAAGATTTCAATAATTTTAATCATTCTCAATTTTTTTCAAAAATTTCACAATGATTTCACGATTTGAAAATTTTTCCAGGATTTCACGAAGATTTCAAATATTTCACAAAAATTTAAACAGATTTTAAAGATTCCAACAGATTTCATGAAGCTTTAGCAGATTTTTAATATTTGCAAATTTTTGAAATATTTCATGGAAATTTCAAAGATTTCAAATATTCTAAAAAAACTTCAGAGATCTAAAAATATTTCAGAAGATTTTAAAAGAGTTTAGAAAATTTCAAAAACTTAAAATATTTCACAAAGTTTGTAAGATTTGAAAATATACAAAAGATTTGATAAAGATTTTAAAGACATTTTTTTCGATGATTTCAATAATTTCAAAAGATTTTAAAGGTTTGAAAGTTTTTCAAAAGAGTTCACGAAGATTTCAAGTATTTGAAAATTTTGTCAAAGATTTCACAAAGGTTTCAAAAATTTCAAAATATTTCACGTAATTTCAAAATATATCACAAACTTTCAAATATGATAAAAAATTTCACGAAGATTTCGAAGATTTCACGAAGATTCAAAAGATTTCAAAATATTTCACAATATTTCAAAGATTTTTTAATGACTTGATAGAGATTTTGTTTGGAATTTTTTCGAAGATTTTACAAAGATTTCATGATTTGAGCATTTTTCCAGGATTTCACGGAGATTTGAAATATTTCACAAAAACTTAAAAAGATTTTAAAGATTCCAAAAGATTTCACGAAGATTTAGCAAAATTTTGTAATATTTGCAAATTTTTTAAAGATTTCATGGAAATTATAAAGATTTTAAATATTCTAAATTATTTCAAATATCTTAAAATATTTCAGAAGATTCTAAAAGAGTTTAGAAAATTTCAAAGATTTAAAAAAATTTCACGAAGCTTGTAATATTGGAAAACATTCAAAAAGATTTGACAAGTAAAGACAAAATTTCTTTCGATGATTTAAATAATTTCAAAAGATTTCACAAAGATTTTAAGGTTTGGAAGTTTTTCAAAAGATTTTGAATATTTGAAAATGTTGTCAAATATTCCGCGAAAGTTGAAAAAATTTCAAAATATTTCAGATAATTCCAAAAGATATCACAAAATTTTAATGATTATCAAAGATTTTACTGATTTAAAAATATTTCACAAAGATTTTAAATATTCAAAAACATATCCAAGATTTTAAAATACTTAAGAAAATTCCAAAATATTTCGCAAAAATTGTAAGATTTAATAATCTTCAAAATATTTCACAAAGATTGTAAGATTAAATAATCTTTAAAATATTTTACAAAGATTTCATGCTTTGAAAATTTTTCAGGGATTTGACGAAGATTTATAATATTTCACAATGATTCAAAAGGATTTTAAAGATTCGAAAAGATTTCACGAAGATTCAGCAAAGATTTTAAATATTTGAAAATTTTTTAAACATTGGGTGAAATTTTCAAATATTTCACATATTCCAAAACATTTCCGAAGATTCTAGAAGAGTTTGAAAAATTGTAAAGATTTCAGAAAGTTTTAAAGATTTCAAAATATTTCACAAAGGTCGTAAGGTTTGAAAATCTGCAAAAGATTTGACAACGATTTAAAAAAATCAATTTTTGTCGAAGATTTCAATAATTTTCAAAGATTTCAAGATTTGAAAATGTTCCAGAAGATTCTAAAAGTTTTTAGGAAATTTCAAAGGTTTCATAGATTTTAAAATATTCCAGTAATTTCAATGAGTTCATGAAGATTTCGACGATTTCACGAAGTTTCTCAGTATTCCACAAAGGTTTTAAAAGATTTTAAAGATTCCAAATGATTTCACGAAGGTTTAGCAAAGGTTTAAAATATTTGAAAAGTTTTTAAAGATGTCATAAGAACTCAAGGATTTCAAGTATTCCAAAATATTTCACAGATTAAGAAATATTTCAGAAGATTTTAAAAGAGTTTTAGAAAATTCAAAGATTTCATAATGTTTCAAAAATTTCAAATTATTTCACAAAGATTTTAAAGATTTCATTTTTTCCGAAAAATGAGAAATTTTCAAATATTTCACGAAATTGTGAGATCAACGTTTTTTTTAATGACTTGACAAAGATTTTAATAATTTGAAAACATTTTACAAAGATTTCATGATTTGTACATTTTTAAAGGATTTTAGGAAGATTACAGAAAGATTTAAAAAGATTTTTAAGAGTTCAAAATCTTTCAAAGACTTAGTGAAAATTTTAAAGATTTCATAGATTTCAAAATATTTCATAAGATTTGAAAGATTTGAACATTTTCCTAAGAATACAAGAAGATTTAAAAAGACTTAAAAAAAGATTAAACAAATTTCAAAGTATTTCATTTTACGAATATTTTAAAAGATTTCTTAAAGCTTTAAGAAGATTTTAAAGATTAAGCAAACATTGCAAAATATAAATACGCTATGCAAATTTTATATAAGAATGGATTTATCAAGTTTTTTTTCGATTTTGATTTTAATAATTTTTGTAAAGAAGACAAAGGAGTCCATAGACAGTCAGCAATTGAGTTTGAATTCTAAATTCAAGGGCGTTACATCTGTGGTAGAGAAATTGGCGAATCTGACCTTTTTATTCTGTTGTATTAACAGCTTAAATTTTGGAAAGTACGTCAAATGTTCCGGGAGTTGTTTGCAATTTGATTTAAATTGCATTTATGGACCTGGAACAAACAATCCTATGAAATCCTTATTTATTTCTAAACGAGAAATATCAATTATCTTTTGAAATATTTGTGAAGTCTTTAAAATCTTCCTGAAATCCCTGAAAAATTTTCAAATTATGAAATCTTTGTGAAATTTTCGAAAAAATTTCAAGTTATGAAAATCTTTGTCAAACCTTTGAAAAATTTTCAAATCTTACAAACTTTATGAAATATTTGAAAGTTTCGTTAAAATCTTTTGAAAATATTTTAAATCTTGAAATCTTTGTAAAATCTTTTGCAATTTTTGAAATCTTCGAAAAAATTTCAATCCTTAAAATCTGTCAAATATTTTGAAGATTATCAAATCTTACAAGCTTTATGAAATATTTTAAAATCTTTGAAATTTTCTAAGCTCTTTTAAAATCTTCTGAAATATTTTTAAATCTGTGGAATATTTTGAAATCTTAAAATCTTTTAAAAAATGATCAAAGCTTGAAGTTTTTGTAAAATTTTTTGAAATTATTTAAATCTTTCAAAAAAATTTTAATCTAAAATCTATGTCAAATATTTTGAAGATTTTTAAATCTTACAAGCTTTGTGAAATATTTTGAAATTTTCTGAAATCTTAGAATTTTTCTGAAATCTTGGAATTTTCCTAAACTCTTTTCAAATCGTCTGATATATTTTTAAATCTGTGAAATATTTTGGAATATTTGAAATCTTTAAAATTTTCATGGAATCTTTGAAAAATTTTCAAATATTTAAAATCTTTGTAAAATCTTTGATAATCTTCGAAAATTTATAAAATATTTTGAAATCTGGAATCTTTAAGAATATTTTGAAATTTTTGAAGTCTTCGTGAAATATTCAAAAAACTTTCCAATCTTGAAATCTTTGTGAAAGATTTTAAAATCTTTGAAACTTTCTGAAATCTTTTGGAATCTTTTTAAGTATCTTAAAGTCTACGTTACGTATAAGCATCAATAAAAGTTGTAACGTACAAAAACAAAATTTGCAGATATTAAAAATCTTTGCTAAATCTCCGTGAAATCTTTTGGAATGTTTAAAATCTTTCTAAATTTTCGTGAAATATTTGAAATCTTCGCGGAATCCTGGAAAAATTTTCAAGCCATGAAATCTTTGTGAAATCTTCGTAAAAGTTTCAAATTATTAAAATCTTTGTCAAGTCTTAAAATAATCTTTGAAATTTTGTGAAATATTTTTAAATCTTTGAAATCTTCATGAAATCTTCGTGAAATCTGACAAAATTTTCAACTGTTTGAAATCTTATAATTATTTAAATCTCGACGAAATCTGAAAAATATTTCACATCTTCAAAATCTTTGAAACATTTTCAAGTCTTACAATATTTGTGAAATATTTTGGAGCCTTCTGAACTATTTTGAATTTTTGGAAATCTTTTGCAATATTTAAAAATTTGAAATCTTTGTGAAATCTCAGAAAAATATTAAAATCTTGAAATCCTTGTGCCTATTTATTTCTAAGAAGAGTCGTGTTACAAAAACAATAAAATATTCTCTTTTTTTTCTCTACAGAGCAACGAAACGATGTTCCAAGCATGTATAACCGCTTTGACGCCAGACCAACAACACGCTCTCCACGAAGCACTAAGTGTTCCAACTAATTAAATACTGTGCTGCAAACACCCTAATTTTAATGTCGTAATTTAAAAAATCCGCGTTTACAGAACCTGCGATAAAAAAAATCACAGAGACTAGAGGTAGCTAGGTACGATCGATCGATGGTTCGTCTCAGCCTAAACGACCACCACGAAAAAGGTGCATTCGACTTTTTTGCTTACTCACTGTTACTGTTAAATACTTTCCACATCACGATAAGTCTCCCCCCCCGTCCACCCTTCCTAGAAAAAACACCCAATATTAATGCTCGAAACTGTTGAAAATTATCGTCGGTATAAATATTGTAAAATATAAATGAAACCGGGCTCCTGCTCGCACTGACGAAACTCTCTAACCATTTTTGTTCTCCCATATTTGCTCTGTTTTTTGCACCTTATTGTGAAACTATCTTGACGAAGGTGCACAATAGTTTGAAATTCAATCTTTGAATCAACTACGTTGTGTTGCCGCAATAATTTAGACGGCATTTTAATTGTTGGCAGTCGGCATTTGTTGATCATTTTCCGAGTGCAGTAATTTGGACTCGATAATTATTGATTCGTCGATAGAAACACGATGTGATTCGGTTTCTAAACAGGACACACTTTAGTAAGGTGATATTTACATTTTGATACTACAGTCGTTTTGGACGCGACGCTATTATCGAAATTGGAAAGCGTTACGTCGAAAACTCGATGATCTGCCGTCGTTTGATGGCCGAAAGATTCTAGAAGAGACGTGCGAAAATTTTATAGACCTCATATTGTATCTGTAAATATATAAAGGCGATCCTCCCTGATTGTTGTTATGCAGGATGCTTTCGTCATTGCGAACTTGTGCATCATCCCGTCACTGGAAAAAATTATTGTCACTCCGATTTATGGTAGTTGCCTTCACGAATTGACAAAATTATGAAAGCAAATAGACTGGAAAGCCACTAACTCATTGTCATCGCTTGATGGCATGATATTGTGATTTAGGTATTTTATTATTAAATTTAAGTACGATAAATGTTATTTAATGGTAATATCTATAATATCGCAACGTTCAAGTTAGATAGGACGGTGTAAGAGTGCCTCTCGAGTGAAAATGAACAGACTTACTGATTCGCATCCAAAGCTCTTTTTAAACTACCGATTAAATATAAATAGCTCTCGCTTTCAAGTTTCTTTCATTTGAAGACAAAAAGGAATAGAAATTTCAGTTTTAGGTGTTTTTATAGCAACTTAGCTGACTAAATTATTATAAGCGCTTTGTCCTCTGAGATGGATTATCGATAAAATTTGTCACTATCGAAAATGAACTGACAACGTCCACTAAATTTTGTTCACACATTGATAGAGTTGGTTTCTTCAGAAAACTAGATTGACTGATGAAGTAAATGTGCAACGAGAGATTCTGTATCGAATTTTTAGGCCAAAATTCCTCGACGAAATATTGGAAATACTTTGAACATATTTTAATTTTGAAAATAAAATATTGCTACGATATTGTTTCTTTTTGGTTACCGATTTTGCAGTTTTGACGATAATTATCTTTTCGATCGATAGGCGGGAGAAAGTCAATGAAAACGTCATATTATAGGGAAAAAGGTAAATTACAAGTCGACTCGGTTTACAGAATTCTAGTTTTGTTGTAAATCGTGAAAAAAAGGGTTCTGTGAAGGTGTTCTGTATATATTGTGATGAGTACGATACATCATGTTAATTGCAAATTCCGATTTTAATGATAATCATGAATTCTCGCAGATTAAGATTAATTATTAAAAGAAAGATCATTGAGCGCCAGATCAAACTGGCGTTGGATTGTTTAAATGCAATATATGAAGCCGTAATAAGAAATATAGGAACAAGCGAAGTCGCAATGATTGAAAATTAATTAGATAAGGTTATATAAATAATTATTTTAAAGTTTATTAATTAAAATAAATCTCAGCTTTCTAACCGATTGTTTTTTTTCTTTCACCTGCAGGCGCGATTTGAAAAAAAACTTAGGAACCACGTTTTTGCGAACTTGTACAATTTTTAATTATCTGAAGTTTTAAACTCTTATAAGATTTTACTTGTAAAAATCACGAATTCAAGAGTTTCCTCGCTCACAGAGTCCTGAACTTGTAAGATAAATAACCTGTGAACATTAGATAACCATTTTAATGAGTATTTATCCAATAAATTATATCGTTTCTTTAAAAATGGTCTTTAAATTTTCCCAGGATTCCTGTTTTTTATATGAATTGATGTTTAAGATTAGTACAATGTAAAAAGTGGAATTATTTATTTTATTGAAGCTGCTTTGATTCATTCAGTATCCCGTAGTCGAGTAAGGGAAACTGTTCACTCAACTTAAAAAGTACAAAATTGAACTAAAAGTAATTTAAATTTAATAAAAAACCCAGTCATCAGAGGTCAGATATTCATCCTTTTTCATATTTGTCACTCTTCACCTGTTTTGGAAATTTGTCACGTTTTTGCAATTGTTCTTGCTTGCTTCGCAAAATCGATCACCGACGAAATATATATATTTTTTTAAATTACCAGGAATTTTCAGAAAATTTTTATATACCTAGAAAAACCTACTTTCTTTTAAAATGCAATATAAAATTAAATAACAATGATTTTTCGTTTGTAAAAGTAGCTTTATATTAATGTGTTTAATTATTTTGTTAAAAATTCGTTTTTTTTTGTTTGAAATCAATTTTTTTAACTGTAAAATTAAACTTCTATTTTTGGTTGAAGCGTTATCGTTTTTAGTTGAAAATTCAACTATTGGGTTATAAACTCGTGTATTTTGTTAAAAATTTGTCCTTTTTTTGGTAGAAAATAATTAGTTGAGAATCTAACTCCTGTTGAATTATAAAATTTTAATATTTTTGATTAAAAATTAAAATATTTTTTGGTTTAAATATCAACTACAATATTTTTCGTTCAAAACTGATATTTTTTGAAATTTTACTTGGTTGAAAGTTAATTTTTTTAAACAGAAAATGTAACTGATCCAAATGAATATTCCATCATTTTAGTTGAAAATTCATCTCTATGATCAAAAATTTTTTTTTCAACTAAAAATTTAACTTCAATTTTTTGTATAAAAATTATCGTTTTTAGTTGAAAATTCGTTTTTTTTGGTAAAAATTAATCATCTTGGTTAAAGTAAAATTACCAGGATTTTTTTTCCTGAAAGGTATTAATTTTGAAAAATATGGAAAACTTCTAAAGTGTCAAGTTTTGAAGTGAAATATGTCATATTACAGGACCAATATGTAAAGATAAGCTTAATTTTTTAACATAACTAGCAAAAATTAGCCGTTTTGTACTAATTTTAGATTTTAAAAATGGTTTCAACATTAATAATGCAATGAAAATATAGAAAAGCATTTATTTATTGATGTTTATTTTATCTCAGCCTCATTATGCAATAAAGTATTATTATATATATTATTTGTAACTAATTTTAATTTATATTTCAATTTTTTACGAATTAATCAAAAACTGCCCATTCTTTCAAAAAATAATTAATAACAAATTTGTCGATCTTTGTTTGGTAAATTACTTTTTTTTAAATCCTGTGCTTATCCAAAAATGTTAATTGTTTAAAGTGCTTTTTTACGATCAAAGCAAAAACTACGCGTCCTATCAAAAAATGATAAATAATGAATTTGTAGTTCTTTTTTGCGTAAACAACTTTTTTTTGTTTATTCTTTTCGTATTTCGTGTCGTTTTTTCAAAAAATTTCTTTTTTAGATTTTTAATGTTATTTTTTATAAAGAAAAGAAAAACTACGCGTCCTATCAAAAAGTATATTTGCACAATGTCGCTTATTATTCAGTATTTTATTATTTAAGAACGTATACCCTGATTGGATGTTACGCTAGAAATGTAATCTTTAAAATTCATCAAGTGTACCATTTACTACGAAAATAATAACTTTTCACGACTTGAAGGAAAAAAATTGAACAAATAATAATTATTTGAAACATTGAAAATTGTTGAAAAATACTAGAAAGTTGTCTCATTAAAAATAAATAATTAACTTACAAAAAATTCTAGAAATTCCGTCTTTAACATTAATTACTCGTAAATCAATCAATGTTTATATTTTTTAATAATAAAAAACGTGAGAATAATAGCAGTGACGCTCAGTGCTAGGTGTGTCTACATTTTCGCCGTGTGCCTATGTACCCATGTCAAACGCTAGGAGGCAGATACCCTGGAGCGAGTTGAAGTATCCGGAACGAATGACCCTTTCATTGTTATGAGATTACCGACGATTAGAAAAACTGGCATTATGAAAACATGGATTAATTTAATTTTGATTAGCAGGATTAGTTTATTCATATTATTAGATGAAAGCAAAAAAAAGTTTCATGAAAATCGGTTGACGTTTGCAGTCATAATGAAAATGTTGAAATGCACACGAAAGAATAGACAGATGCACCGCAGCGTGTCGAATCATCCGGAACGAATGACCCTTTCATTGTAATGAGATTCAGAACAATTGAAATTATGAAAGCATACATGGATTTAATTTCCATTAACGGAATTAGTTTATTTATATAATGAGAAAAAAGATTTTCTTCTTTGAACTTGTGCTTTTGATCAGGAATGTATCTTGTGAGTTGCATGCGGGCTAAATAACTTTTGGGTCCAGAAGTTTTTTTTCCCATAAAATCAATTTTTCTACTTTTCTCGCAAAGAATGACACACACAAAAAATGTAACCATAAATAAATGAGATTTCCATGAATCTTTTTTTTACTTCTCATTATATAAGTAAACTTATTCTCCTAATTAAAACTGAATCAATCCATGTCTTCATAATAACGGTTGTTGTCCTGATTCTCATAAAAATGAAAGGGTCATTCATTCCGGATGATTTCACGCGCTGCGGTGTATCTGCCTATACTTTCGTATGTATTTAAAAATTTCCATTATTACTGCAAATATTACCTGATTTTTATAATTGTTTTTTTTTTTTACTTTATTCTAATGCAAATAAACTAATTCTGCTTATCAAAATTAAATTAATGCATGATTACATAATGTCAGTTTTTCTAACCAGCCGTAATCTCATAACAATGTTATTCGTTCGGAATAATTCGACTTGCTTCGGGGAATCTGCCTCCTGGCTTTTGACGTCCATAGGATCAGGCGAAAATGCTGACACTTTTATTTGAAAAATCCAGTTCACACATTATATATTTTTCTTTTAAATACAAACAAAAAATCGACTAAAACACCGCCTAAAGAATGATGAACGAACCCTTAAAACCCCCGTTTAATACTTTTTTTAAAGTATAAATCTCGTAAAACGTGCGTCGTTTCAGTTCTTTTGAAATGATTCGGTAGGAATTTTTAGTATTTGATTACTATAATAGTGCGAGGTATTCAACAAATAAAAATATTTTAATAAAGTTTCACTTATTTTTAATTTTTGAAATGAGTCACACAAACCAGATGACGATATTACTTTCATTTGTTAAACAGAAACATATTCAGGGATGCTACAGAAACTGTAAAACCTCAAAATGTCCTGGAATTTGGAAAAGAGTCTCGACATTTCTATTGCAATTCATTTTTAAAGTTTTATTAATTATTTTAGTACATTTCCGCGTATTTTATAAACTCAGATTGATTGGACTTAAATGCCAGAGCATAACCTCAAAATGTGGCTTTTAACAAATGTGCAAAAGACGTGATTTTTAATTCGAATATACAGTTCGAATTGAAACCTCCAACGTTTCACTCATCAGAACGTATTTAATTGTCATATTTTAAAATGATTTAATTTTATTGATTTCATCTACATAATAACTCTAC
>JAUELO010000353.1:1213010-1223613 GCA_032357855.1 Amphibolips quercusostensackenii
TGAGAGTACGCCTACACTAATTCAAAGTACGAAATCGACGTTACGTTTCGTGCAGCGACCGTATCAGTCCATACGGCTGCTGCGCCACGCTTCTTTCAGTGTAGAGAATAACATCGCACGCTCGATGTATCGGTCGAAATGGTTCTTATATACTAACCAGCAAAATTCTCACCGCTTGTGAGAAACGACCGGTGCCGGGCCAAAAGTTCGTGGTGCCCCTAAATGATATTTTATTTTCTTACTTACTTTGAATACATTTTTTTAATGTTTCATTTTAATGTTATATTACAATTATCTCATTTGAATATTTTTGATGTTAAAAAAATTTTATTTAATGTGAATTTACTTTAAATTTATTGCTGTATATTTGCGTCGAAGTTCAGTACACATTTGCTTTTTCTAAGTTTTATAAGTGCTGAAAATATAGTAATATGAGTAAGGTAAATATTTGCAATGGCAGCTTGGCTGCGAAAATACCGGGAATTTAATTTAAAAAACCGGAAATTCACTCGTGATCGCAGTAAAAGTCAAGTTTTTATTATTTAAATACTTTTTGTCAATTTAGAAAATGATTTCTACTTTATCTACAGTCGTAGAGTATATAAGTGTATTTATTAGGTTACATATTTATTTGCTTATTTGAAAAATCATCCACTTAGTTAAAAGTTAAACTGATTGATTAAAAATTGATATTTTCATTGAACATGCATCATTTTAATTTAAAATTTATCGCTGGTTGATAGTGTAACTTATAATTTGTTAAGAATCAATTTTTTTATCTAAAAATTTAACTATTCCAGTAAAAAATCGAACTATTTGACTGAAAATACGTTTTTTGTAAAGAATTAGATTTTTAAGAGAAAATTGAATTATACTATTTCTAGTTAATAATTCATTTTCTTTTTTCTTTTTTCAATTGTTATTTTTGTCTCTAAGGAGCCATAAAAAATGCAGTTAAAAAGTCTGTTTCTTAATTGCAAATCTTGTCATGCTTTTTTGGCATAAAATAATTTTTAATGAAAAAATAAATTTCTGTTCGATATTAAATTAAAAATTTAGCTTTTTTAATAAAAATTCTACTATTTCGCTAAAAATTAACATTAAAAACTTGAAAATACAACTATTTGTTTAAAAATTTATTTACCTTGTGAAAAATTCGTCTTCTCTATAGAAAATTGATCTTTGTGTTTGAAAATTCCTTTTTTTCATAGAAATTTGAACTATCCCAGTTAAAGATTCAACATTTCAGTTGAATATTCATCAGTTTAGTCAAAAAATAATTTCTTCAATTAAAAATTCAATTTTTCCATTTTTAGTTAAAATCGATCTTTCTTAGTTCGAAATTCAACAATTTAACAAGGTAATCTTTTTGTCTAAAAATAATTCTTTTTGGTTGAAAAATCTAAGTATCCTAGTGAAATATTTTTCAGTTTAGTCGCAAATTAGTCTTTCAGGTCGAAAATAAAATTACTTATTTGAAAGTTGAACTTTTTTGCGATTAATTATTTTTAATTTTTATTTTAACTCTTTAATAATTCATCATTTTTTAGTTGAAAATTCGTCTTTCTTAGTAAAAATCAATCTTTTTGGTTCAAAATTTATCTTTTTGTTAAAAAATTAAATTATTTTATTCAAATATTGATTATCTTAGTCATAAATTGATCTTTCTAGTTTGAAATTAAATTATTTTAGTAAAAAATTTATAGTCATTTAAGTTGTAATTAAATCACTTTGTTTAAAACTTTGACTATTTAGAAAATTTTTTTTTTGTTCAGGTTGGAAATAAAATAACTTGGTTAAAAGTTGAACTGTTTTGTGAAAAAGTTTTTTTTTTAAAGATTTATAACTTTAATTAAAAATTCATTTCTTGTGTTCAAAAATAAGCTATTTGATTGACAAATTGTTTTTTCTTCAAACAAGAAGGGATTTTTTTCTGCAAATGTACCTACATATTTTGTTGAAAATTTGTTTCCGTTTTGCTTGAAATTTTTTTTCAACTGAAAATGAAACTATTTTACCAGTTAAATATTCCAAAACATTAATTTGAAACTAATTTCTTTTAATGAAAATTCATTTTCTGACTCAAAATTCAATTATTTGATTTTGGGTTGAAAAATAATCTTTTTGGATAGAAAATTCTTCTTTTTTGGTAGAAATTATTCTTCTTGATTGACAATTAATCTTTATGATCTAAAGTTTGATTCTTTTATCGAAATATTCATCTTTTGAGTTAAATATTTTGTAGTCTTGCTTAAAAATCCATCTCTTTGGTTAAACATCAATTTTTCCAACTCTAAATTTAATTATTTAAGTTTTGGTGGACAATTTATCTTTTTCTCGTTAAAAAATTAATTTTTTTTAGTTAAAAAATTTAACTGTTTCAGTTAAAGAATGATTGTTTTTGTAGAAAACTAATGTTTTTGTGTGAAAATTCAAATATTGTAGTTGAAGATTCATCATTATTGATAAGAGTTCATGACTTAGGTTAAAAGTTAATTATATAAACTAAAAATGTAACTCTTCCCATGTTTTTTTTCAAATTATATCTTTCTCGTAGAAAGTTAATCTTGTTGTTTAAAAATTCATCTTTCTGATTGAAAATTAAAGTGTTTTAGTTAAATATTCATCATTTTAGTTTGAAAATTTATCTTTTTAGTTTAATATTCAACCATTTTAACTAATTTTTTAAACTGAAAGCTTAACTTTTTTATTTTTTTTTAATGTATATTTTTTAGTGAATTATTCAAGTATTTGTTTCAAAATTCAGTTACTTTGAAATTTTCTCGCTCTGTTGTGTTAAAGGGTGTTTGGAATGAACATGATCAATTTCAATGAATGTTTGACTTTTGCGGCAAATATGAATATTTCACTTTTATTAAAGCAGAAAAATGGAAAAACTTGACCGAAGAAAACTAAAAAATGACCGGGAATTTTGGAATCGTCCTCCGAATCGCCACTCTGATTTTTCTTTAAAATAACCTGAAATATAAATTTAAGAATGAATTGTAACTGGAGCCCGAAAAATCAATTTTCTTCGTTATATAAGAATATATTGCATTTATTTATGTCTTTTTCTTACTCTTAAAATTCAAATATTAAAAAGTGAAATATTTTTCAAAATATCAAACTGTTCAGAAGAAAATAACCTTTCTTGTTAAAAAGGAAATTCTTGTACAAATTTCATATTTTTGCTTACAAATACAACAATTTTGTTAAAAATTAATGTATTTTCTTGAAAATTGGTATTTTTGGAAAAAGTTAATTCTTCTTGGTAGAAAATTCGTTTTTTTTTTGTTGAAAGTTCAACCATTTGGTTATAAGCTGAACTACTTTGTTAAAAATTGACTTTTTTTAGATTCACCTTGTTTTTTGAAAATTTAACTTTTTTATTAAAAATTCGTTGTTCACTTGATTATATTGAAGCCAAATAAATCAATTTTGTTAGTTATAAAAGAAGATATTCATTTATTTTTGTCTTTTTCTTACTCTTAAAAATTTACGAAACATTTTTGAACACGAAGCAGTTAGTATTGTAAGTAATTTTGTGAAGGATTTGCCGATGAATATTTTTTTAAATCAAAGAATCTTCTTTACCACCGGCCTTTGCGTTAAAAGACAAGCCTAATGTTGCAGGTTGCAGCCACCTTCATTTCGTATTGCCGACTGATGTTTGGCTGCGCACACCGAGACGCAGATATATTTTTCCAGACTGGCTAGGACTTTCTGTAACACCAGCACGCTATTTTCCACTTTAGGAACTCATACAAATTCTTTCAAACCAAATTAAAAATATTTACAAATTTTCTACAATTTGTCGTGGACTGAATTTGGCTTCTTACTTAAATTTCGTATAGTAAATACAAAACTCTTTTTCCTAGACAATTATCGAGAATTGCAAGACTCGTTTGCATTTAGTATTAAAAAGTTGAAATTTTTTATCAAGAGTCAATCAAAATCTCCCACATTTTGGTACCCGTCCAAGATTCCTGGACTAATTCTACAATTTTTATATAAGAAATTTTTTCCGTGTAATATAATTACCTCTGTTAAGAGATAATTATATGTGTATTTATATATATATTTTTTTTTAAATTCATATTTTAAAAATCAATCCATAAGAAAATTTCATGCAATTTCTAAGTTCAGCAAGGCAAAATGCATTATAAAAATATAGCGGCACTAAATGTACAAAATGACTGTAAATTAGTGTTCTTATGAGTCACGCTTACCCCGAAAGGGATATTACTAAATGGTATCATAATAATAATAGTAATAATAATTATAATAATTAGTTGATATTTTACCCATTATAGCAAGAGAAAGCGACAAAATAGTTCTTATAGTCGATGTCGAGAATCTTATATAATTGAGGAGCTCTCTGTGGAATCTTGACCATCAGATTTCCTACTAGAGTCGAGCCGACGTTCGTGATCAGGCCTTCAACTTGTTTTGGTTTATGCGTTCTGAAAATAATCAAAAGTAACAAAATATTCATAAAAAAATTGAAAAAGATGAAATGAAAACCAAAAGGTTTTTTTTCTTCACATATTGTGACGGCATATGATAATATAAAAAATATATTTCTAAAAACCATAATTTTTGCAAGACATAGATTCTGGATACAGTAAATGGTACGCACTAATTTAAGAAAAAAACGAAAAATTATTTTTATGTGACACATATAAGAAAGACTTTTTTGCATATGAGAAATTAATTTTTTTTAATGATAAAGGATGTATTCAAATTTTAGAAAAATTGTACATGATTTTACTTACACTTCGTCAATTCGTCCGAGGACAACTTCAATTGAACCATCATCTTTCATTGTGTATTTGGCAGCCACGCAGCTTCTTGCTTTTCCAAGTATTGGGAAAAATTTTTCCACTTCGTACCAAGTATCCTTAAACTATATAAAAAGGAATATTTAACAAATCAAATGGTTTGCAATCGATGTTTTACCCTAAAGTGAAAACAATCGTCCTCAGAAAAAATTATATCAACACATAGGAATAGGAGTGATTTTTCACGATAATAGAGTCATAATAAAGAAATAAATTTTTTATAATAAAATTAATGTTAGTACCATATTAAACCTAATATGAAACGCTTTAAATTCGTAAGATTTCAAGTCGATATATGGTCGATCTATTAATTCTACAAATTCCCGAAATTCTATGAACTCGCTGAATTCTATGAATTCTTGGAATTTTATGAATTCTATAAATTTCACAAATTCTATGAATTCCACGAATTCTATGAGTTTCACAAATTCTATGAATTCCACGAATTCTATGAATTTAACGAATTCTTTGAATTCCACGAATTTTATAAATTCTACGAATTCTATGATTTCCACGAATTCTACGAGTTCTACAAATTTCACGAATTTCACAAATTCTATGAATTCCATGAATTCTAAGAAATCTGCGAACTCTATAAATTCCACGAATTTTGTGGATTCCACGAATTCTTTGAATTCCTTGAATTCTATGCATTTCACGAATTTTTTTAAATTTATTGAATTCTATTAATTCTTTGAAATCCATTAATTCTATGCATTTCACGTATTTTTCCTCAATTTCCTGAATTCTATCAATGTCACGGATTCTTTGAATTCCATGAATTCTATGCATTCCACGAATTTTTTTCAATTTCCTAAATTCTATAATTTTACGAATTTTTCGAATTCCAAGAATTTTTTTGATTTCATGAATTCAAAAAATTCTTTGCATTCTACGAATTCCAAGATTTCTTTGAATTATAGGAATTCCAACATTTTCTTCAACTCCATGAATTCCCTGAGTTCCATGAATTCCTTGAATAACGCGAGTTCCACAAATTTCTTTAATTCCCTAAATTCTATGAATTTCCTGAATTCCATGAATTCCATGAATTTTCTCAATTCCATGAATTTCCTAAATTCTATAAATTTCATGAATTCTATGAATTTCCCGAATGCTTTGAATTCCACGAACTCTATAAATCCTATCAATTCTACGAATTCTATAAATTTCACGAATTTTAGGAATTCCACGAATTCTACGAATTTAACAAATTCTATGAGTTTCACGAATTCTATGAATTCCACGAATTCTATGAATTCAACGAATTCTATAAATTCCACGAATTCTATGAATTCTACGAATTCTATGATTTTCATGAATTCTACAAATTTCATGAATTCCACGAATCCTACGAAATCCGCGAATTCTATTAATTTTAAGAATTCAATGGATTCCACGAAATCTTTGAATTTCATGAATCCTATGCATTCTACGAATATTTTTCAATTTTCTGAATTCTATAAATTCCACGAATTTTTTGAATTACAGGAATTCCCCTAATTTTTATATTTCATGAATTCCATGAATAAGTCATCAGTTCCAAAAATGTCTGTGATTTTTGAGTTTTATGTATTTGCTAAATTCCATGAATTCTTTGAGTTCCACGATACCTTGAATATCTGGAATTTTTTTAATTTTATGTATTCCCTGAGTTCCATGAACTCCTTGAATAAGGTGAATTCTACGAATTCTTTGAATTACGTGAATGCGACGAATTCCACGAATTCTTTCAATTTCCTAAATTCTATGAATTACCTGAATTCCCTGAATTCCATAAATTCCCTTAATTTTCTGAATTCCATGAATTCAAGAAATTTACTGAATTTTATAAATTTCTTAAATTCCATTAATTTCTTAAATTCTATAAATTCCATGAATTCTACGAATTTTATGAATTCCATGAATTCCATGAATCCCATGAATTCTATGAATTCCATGAATTCTATAAATTCCCTGAATTTTAAGAATTCCACGAATTCTATCAATTCTACGAATCCTATGAATTCCACTTATTCTATGAATTTCATGAATTTGATGAATTCCACGAATTCTATGAATTCTATGAATTTCACGAATTCTATGAGTTTCACGATGTGTTTGAATTCTACAAATTCTATAATTTTCACGAACTCTACGAATTTTACAAATTTTACGAATTTCAGTAATTCTATGAATTACACAAATTCTACGAAACCGCGTATTCCATAAATTTCACGAATTCTATAAATCCCACAAATTCTTTGAATTTCAGGGATTTTTTAATTTTTTTATTCCATAAATTCCATGGATTATTCATGAGTTCCAGAAATTTTTGAATTTTTGGAGTTTTATAAATTTGCTAAATTCCATAAATTCTTTGAGTTGTACGACATCTTGAACTTCTGAAATTTTTTGAATTTACTAAATTTTATAAAATTTTTGAATTTCATGAATTCTCTAAATTTTATGAATTTCTTGAATTTCATGAATTCCTTAAGTTCCATGAATTGTTTGAGTTTCATACATTTCTGTGAAACCTCGAATTCAGAAAAATAAATGAATTTTTAATCGAAATGATTAATTTTGCAATATTGTTTTTTAACGAAATAGTCACATCTTTAACAAAAGTCATGAATTTTCAACAAAAATAATAAATCTTAAAAAAATAAATTTTCAATAAGAGCTTAATCCGAATGATGATTTTTTATTTCGAAAGATCAATTTGTTAAAGATAAAATAGTTTAATTTTTAATTAAGGACGTAAATCTTAAAAAAGTATCAATATTTACCAAACCTGTTAAACTTTATATTTGAAAATATGATCTTTTAACACGAAAATTCTCAAACAACTCAGAGTCATATATATGTAGACAGTTGCATTTTATTCCAAAAAATATGAATTTTCAATTAAAAAGAATAATTCAAACCAAAAAAGAAAAATTTCAAACAAAATGCATGCCTCTTAAACTAGAAAATATGAATTTTATATAAAAAATAATAATTTTTATTGAAAAATGAAATAGCTATATCATTAGTTAAAAAATAAATAAAAAAAGGCTTCTAAAAAAATTAGTTACATTTCCAAAAATAGTGATGAATTTTCAACTGTAATAATAGATCTCAAAAATATAAATAATCAACAAAAGAGTTCTACCCACATGATGATTTTTGAACTCTAAAGCTTAATTTTCTAAAAATAAAATAGCTAAATTTTCAACCAAGAAAATAAATTTACAACCAAGAAAGAAATTTAGCAAAGTATTTTAACTTTAAGCTAGTAGCTAAATTTTTGACTAAAACAGATGATTTTTGACAAAATAGTTGCATATTAAACAAAATTATAAAATTTTCAACCAAATGCTAAAATTTCTAACCATTCAAGATGAATTCCGAATTAAAAATATAATAGTAGACTCTTTACCCAAAAGTAGTTAATTTTTCTTGGTTGATTCTATTAATTTAGTTGTCAGTATTAAAGCAAAAAAAAAAAAAAAAAGGGCACTCGCAAGTTTGAGAATGCCTAGGGCGCTCGTGTGGTGGATCTTGCGCTTCGCGCTCGATAATGAATTTTTAATGTAGCGCGCTACGCGCTCGGTCTTTGCAACTGCCTTACATTTGTGCATGTACCCTTTAAAATTAGAGGTTAATCCATCAAAAACTGTAATTTGGTGATTGTGAATACTCTTTTGTTAAAGCTTCTTCGGCTCTAACAAACACATTCTCATCTTCTATCTAGTACTTCGCACTCGATAAAATTTTGTCACAAATAAGCACTTTTTTATAACATATCATATTCCATTTAAAATTATATAATTATGTGTAATGTGCATTGATATTAAAACAGACTTTCTATGGAAAATATGTAGTTCAAAGCAAATTTGTAAATACAATTTAGGCGAAAAATTTTGGTAATTACCATTTTATTGTAGCTTGCGTTGTTTGAAAAAAAAATTAATTTTTATTTTAATTTTATTTTCCTATATTAAAATAAAAATCACGCGTCATATTAAAAAGTCATCCATAACAGATTAATCGATCTTGATTTGGTGAAGAACTTTTGTTTATTCATTTTTTTTTCGTACCTTGTGTCTTTTTTTTAAAAAATTCAATTTTCTTAAAATGTTATTTCTCACAATAATAACAAATATCATGAGTATTTCGAAAAAAAAATTTCTTCATTTTTAGATTTTTTTTTTGGTAAACAATTCTTGTCTTTTCATTTTTTTTGTATATTGTGTTGTTTCCCTAAAAATGTTAATTTTTTTATGCTTATACGATTGAAACGAAAACTATGCGTGACGTCAAGAAGAATTTATAACAAATTTATAGATCTTTTTTGGTAAAGCAACTATGCCTGTTTATCTTTTTTCGTACTTTTGACGTTTTCTTAAACAATTTTATTTTTAATATATAATAATGATTAACAACGACCTCACGATAAAAAAATATGCGCACTATATAAAAATGGTTTTCACCAAGTTTGTTCATATTTTAAAGAAAAACAATTTTTCTTCCCAAATTTTTTCAAAATCTTGTATAGTTTTAATGAAAAATAAAATTTTGCATTTCTTCAAAAACATTTTTGATGGTGAAAACTAGAACTGTCGATCAAAAATGGCTGGGTGACAAACTTTACCTAATTGAAAGTATCTTAATGATTACTTTTTCTATTGAAGGTTACAAAATTTTTATTACATTTTTGCAATGTGAAAATATAATGCAAGATTAAGGAAATAAGCAAAAATATATTGAGGCCCAAACCATTTACCTTTGCTACATCAAAATTCGTCACTGCTCGCACAATATCTGGACAAGCTACACCATTAGAATCAGGAACTTGAGTCAGAGCTGCCGTGCAGTGTAGAAGAAGTAATCCTACTACAATCATTTTTTTTACCTAAAAATGGTTACATATTAATAGGCATCAAATATGTAATAAATTTATATGATTAATGAATATTATCTCTTTCAGTAAAGTAAAAATGATCATAATTTTAAATATTTAATAGCATGTTGCCCGCAAGTGAAATGACTATTTAAAAACATAATTTTAAAATCTTATATTTTTGTACGTGACGTTTCGAATAAATAATTAAGGTCTATGAGACGTGAATCATTAAGGTTCAATAATTAAATTAGTTTTAAAAAATCTTGATCATTATTTAATACTTTATTTTAAAATAAATAGGTTAGCAGACTCCAGTGAGACAAGGCAAGTAATTGGAACTTGCGCTATTCCCAAGTTCTTAGCAAATCATGAAGCCGCGTACCCTACTTTTGAACAGCAGCACTTCTTTGCTTTTTCGACCCTGTCCGCCACTTTGTTACAAACGGCTAATCACCGTTTCTCTATCCCCATTTTTTGCGAGCAGCCAATCGCCGCTTCGTATGTCCTTCTTTTCACACTGCAACAAATCCACAGGGGATCTCTCCCGCTTAAAGTTCCGCGTAGTAGCCGATGGCATAAATATAGACGATCTCGTGTAAGAGATTCAAATTGAATGACGACTAGTGGACTGTCCTTCGTTTACGTTTGTAGAACGTAGTTCTCGATTGACGGATTCAATAAATTGACACTGCAACCTCACGTTTGATTGACTGGTCTTTTGTTATTCTGATTAAACTAAACTTTTGATCAGCCCTTTTAAGGGCCACCAAAATTATTTATACGTAGGCATGGTTTCTTAAACCGTGCACTGCTTAAATTTAATCGTGTGATAGCAAGATGCTCATGATAGATTGATAGATTCTGGTCTATCAGACGCATCGAGTTGTCACTT
>JAUELO010000353.1:1223713-1234409 GCA_032357855.1 Amphibolips quercusostensackenii
ATGACATATCACGTAAACCGCTAGCAAAAGGTAAAAATCGAAGACAATTTCTGATATGGATATCATATTGTAGAGTATATGCGGTACTCAAAATTAAAAAATGACATCCATTTTCACCTATCTTTTACGGTTTACGAAATAATTTCTGTTAAAAATAACAATAACGAAAAGTTCCCCTCAGGTTCCAGTGGAACGTTCCTGGAACGTTCCCAACCGGCGGACATTTTACACGTTGCGGGGAAGTTTTTGGAACATTCCGTGCTATTAGCGCTACGCGCAAGTTCTAAATGTTCTATATAGAATTCAAACTTACGCACAGAAGAAGAATAATCATAAGAAGAATCATCAAAATCCAACCCTCGATATATAGGATTTCTATCTTCGTCCTCGTTTTCGGTTTCCGTTTCCTCTCATACATCGTTCATAAGCCCATAAGCTTGATCTGCAGCAAAATGGAAAGCTGTGTGTTCTTTATCATCCAGAAGATAGAGATAAACATCATGATGTAACGGTAATTTTACTTCTTCCATATTTTCCACCTCAGCTGCATACTGAAGAACAGTGTTAGTAGATCCATGAATTCGAGTTTTTACATTCAAACCTTCTTCCAAGAAAAGTGTCAGTGATCGAACATAAGCGTAGAATTTTTCTGCGACCATCCCTTTGTATCCAGTATTAATTTTTTCGAATGCTGATATATTGGATGGATCCCTTGAATTCGCGTCTGCTCCGCATTCCAAAAGCAGCTTGATCAAATTGCCCTTTATGTCTAAAACTCCTACCTCGGTTTTAAAAATAACATCGGAAAGTGTTTTACTGTGTTTGGTTTTAAAATCAGTGACTGCATGCAAAAACGGCGTCAGTCCTAGAGAACATTTGGAATCAATGCAGGCTCCATATTCGATAATTTACTATATGATTTCTTATCATTTCTCTCAACGGCACAGTAAACGGGCAATTCCATTTCAGAACGTGTATCGACTATTGATCCTGCTTTCAAAAGAACTTCGATGATCTCTAGACCGCATTCCATTATAGCTATATGTAGCGGTGTATAACCCTCCATTTGTTTGAAACGACAGTTGAAGTTTATTGGTGCTTTGTATTGAAGCAGAAGCTTAGCAATACTCACATTTTTTAACCCGATAGCTTCTAACAGTACAATCGCGCTAGATTCTAGAAGATAAGAAACAAGATTTTCGTGTTGCATTTTAACAGCAACATAAAGTGGCGTGGAATTATTCTCAGCTTTAGCATCCACGTCAGCACTAAGTTTTAAAATCACCTCGACAACTTCTTTTTTACCACTTGCAGTAGCAAAGTAAATCGGTATGTATCCTATTTTAATTTCTTTTGATAGGACCTCTGAAAAAAGTAGTATCTGTAACGTAAAAGACACTCGACTTTAGATTTAGGATCGAATCGCTCATCTGTAGGGTCGATTGGATCATCTCAGATCATCGACTTGATCTCCTCGGACAGTTGACCTGGCCGTCTTAGGGGGTTGATTTGAGTATCCTTCATCTTCTATATTTGTTGCCCTTTTTTTACTTACTCCAGCCTCTCTCTTATAAGAGACTAAGAATTATAAAATTATATAGAACCTATAAAACCTAAAAATTTATATGAAATACATAAATTCTGAAAGCATTTTTTTTCTTCGTGGACAGCGAGGTGTGTGAGACATAATTTGATACGCAAAAACAGTACACATTGACGAAATATTTGGAGCACGAAAGGCTAAGGACACTGCGCGACGTCACTGTACTGCACTGAATTGAAAGATTTTAAACACTAGAGTGAATTCAGAAACCAATATCCTACATCTCGTTACTTTCTTCCCCGTCAACGAATGCTAAAATTTTTGGCACGTTTACAGTTTGAAACGACACAGTAACAACAAACTGATAGCTGAGCGTCTAGTTACGTCTTTAGCCTTAATCCCTTGGAAGCATCACATCTGACATAGAAAAATCCAATGAATAAACGTAATTCACTTTGCAACATGTTTTCTCTTATGCACTTCACTCTCCACGCATGTTCGAAATATGAAAAAAGCAGTTCAAGCTTATTAAAAAGATGTTTAAGTTCAATAAACAACAAATGTGACACTCAACGGCATGCATCGCATTGGCAACTGGATTGGTTAAGGTTTGGCGCGCATATTTTAAATGATTAAGAGTGAAAAGCAATTGTATACAGCAAATAATAAGAGCAAAGTTATTAAAAATAATTCTTTGCTTACAAGAAAGACTTTTAAAGTAAAATTTAAATTATATAGTATATTTTCTACTTAAAAATAAATGATCGATTTTAATTTCAATGAATATGATTAGTTACCAACGGTAACAAATCAGGTTGTCCCTCCGCGATGGGTCATTTGCTCTTCCGTTGATGGTCAAAATGCGTGAAAACAAGATGATCGTATTGACCATCCCGAAAGAATACCTTAATTATCCCTGATAGTGAATCTGGCCTTCCTTTAACAGTCAAACTGACCATAAAATAAGAGTCTCTCTTACTATGTCGAAAAAATCTAAAAGGCTCTTCAGATCATCTAGAAGAACGGACTGGCTCTCTAAATTTTTACCCTCTAGCTTTGACCATCCATTTTTCTCCGTGTACCTACTTAAACTGCGAAGAACAAGGGAGTTTCTATAGCAGATGGACCTTGAGCACTTTGATCGGCATTGTATTTCAATAAAAGCTTTATTATTTCTGTATTTTCTTTTGAATAGGACAATGAAGAGGAATATATTATAACCTTTTGATCACAAACTAAGCCAGTTAGTAGGCACCTTAGTAAGCAGTTCAGTAAAACTTTCAGTAAGTTGCCAACGATCAAGAAGAATAAAATTGCGCAAACGCCAAGACTCCTACGCAAAGCCAGTCTTGGGAAGTGGAAGAAAGAACTGGGGCTGCTCTGTCTCTCTCAAAGGTTCTTCATGAAATAAATCGTCGTAAGATGAGCAAATATTGTTAGAACTGTTCAAAACTTTCATTTACAGACTGAAAAAATGGACTCACCGATATGTCTTATTTTCAATTTTTTCCTCTTCCCCTTCTTTCTCCCTTTTTCCTTTCAATAAACAGGGAAATATATAAGGGAAAAGGGTAAAGAAAAAGGGCAACTAGAAAGTAGAAAAGGGGACCATAAAGGGGAAAGAAAAAGGGCAAGCATGAAGGAGAAAAGAAAAAATCAAACCAGAAAGGGTAAAAGGAAACCAGAAAAGGGAGAGGGAAACCAGAAGGGAAAAAGGGGGAAAAGGAAACTAGAAAGGAGGAATAAGAAACCAGGAAGAGGAAAGAGAAAAGCTAGAAGAGGGAAAGGGGAACCAGAAAGGGGAAATGACAAAAAGAGAATTTTCGGCCTTTTGGCCGAAAATTCATTACTTGGGTTGAAAATTTGTGCCGAAATTTTATCTTTTTTAATAGACATTTAATCTTTTTGATTAAAAATTCACGTATTTTGTTCAAAATTATTCTTTTTTGTTGAAAATTTGTCCTTTTTTAGTAGAAAATTATTCTGTTGGGTTGAAAATTCATCTATTTGGTTACAATTTTTTCTAGTCAATGATTCATGTTAGTTGAAAATTCATTTCTTTAGTTAAAAATTCAACTATTTTGACCAAAATTCGTTTTTTTCTTCGTCGAAAATGAATTTTTTGACCAAAAATGTATGTAGCTAGTCCATTTTTAATAGAAAATTGATCGTTTTTAGTTGAAAATTTACTTATTGTGTTGAAAGCTCGTCTTTTTGGGTTGAAAACTCAAATTTTCTGGTATAAAATGAATATATTTGGGTGGTGAATTAAACCTTTTTGTCAACAATTCATTTTTTGGCTGGAAAACTCCACATTTTAAATGTGATTTACTTTACTGATTGAAAAATCTTTCTTGGTTAAAAATTTAACTCCTGTGGTAAATTCCTTTTTTTTTGTGTGGAAATAAGTCTGTTATGGTTCAGGATTTAAATAATTTGTTGAAAATTTGTATTTTTTTGATTTAATTCAATTGTTTTTGATTGAAAATTAAAATCATTTTTTGTGAAAATATAAACTATTGCACGTTTTGTTGAGAATTACATGTTATTTCATCGAAAATCCGTCAATGTAATTGAAAACTTAACTATTTTCTTCAAAATTCCTTTTTTCTTGGTTGTTCATTAATTATTTTAACTAAAAATGTGATTCCTTAATTTTTTATTCAATATTTATCTTTTCAAGTTGAAAACTCAAATATTTTGTTGAAAGTTTATGTATTTTATGAATGTCTTACGTGATTTGCGCATGACAACCTACAAAATTCTGCATGACTGTTGGGACTGAAAAGGTTTAAAATATATTTAAAAAGAAATATGTAGAACGGTCTGGAAAGATGAAAAATTAGTCAGGGAAAAGTCAGGAAATTTTGAAGCAACCACGTTATTACAAATTTAGATTACTCGATACCACTAAATTTGAATTCATCTGTAAGTGACATTTATCATTAAATACAGGAATATGCTTACATTTTCCTATAAGAGAGACTAAGTTATGGAGTAAGTCGTTTCTTCACCTCTCTTTTGTTGTTAGTTCCCATTTTATTTAATATTCTTATTATTTACTATAATCCCGAGTTAATTTTTGCAGTATATTTATTTATTGTCAATATTAACTTCAAAAATATCAAAAAGGATAGTCTATTTTATCAGAATTTATCAACTTACATACATAATTAGACAAGTTTGATGAAATACGTTTTTTTTACGAACAACACATCACCCAGAAGATAAATTTTTACTTGAAATTTTGATACCCACGTTACCCATGCTGGTACCAATGCTTCTATCAATTTAAATTATAAATAACATTGTAACTGACTATAACATCAATAACCTGTGGATCCTTAAATAATCATTTTAATGAGAATGTATGCCATAGATTATATACCATTTTCTTGAAAATGGTCCTTAAATTTCTGCAGCATAGACCTACTTTTTATTTGAATGGGTGTTTTAATTATATAATGCAACTGTGAGTCTAATTATTTTTGTATTTATTGAAGTTGCTTTAATTCACTTAACTCCATTTGAAAAATACGAAATACTTAAATCTCACGAACTTACAAACAAGTTTTTACCACTAATACAATAGACAATAAACGAATTTCTTATTTAACTTTCGCTCGGAAAGCTTTCGCTTTTTTCTTAGAGTTATATAAGGCAAATTAAAATATGACTTATATCATTTAAACAGAAATATATCCTTGAATATTTTCACTTTGTGTCTTTTTCTTAATCAGAATCTGATTCTGAAGAATCTGAAGGCAAATCGGAACTAACAAATATAAGCGGATTTCGCGCCCTGCACAAATTTTTCAAATCAACCGATTTAAGATATTTGAAAATTTCATTAATTACAAGCATCGGTACTTCAATTTCCAAGACTTCGTTTAAAATCGTTGTGCTCATTTCAAAAACATTTTTTCTAGCCACGCCTCTTTCAAATCAAGCTTTCAATTCTTCCTCGTATAACGGAAACTCTTTCAGATTTTGGTATTTAAAAGCCTTGATAATATTTTCATTATTAGCATAATCAGCTAATTTGTTCTCATTCGCACACAAAATATGAAAATATGTTACGTGCTTGGTAATCTTGCGCTGCTTAAGTTTTCCCAGTTCTTCTTTGCATCGATTATAATAATATTTGACGAACTCATTTTTGATCAAAGAAACATTTTCTAGATTTAAATATTCACCGGAAGCTTCCATTCTGGCTAAAGCTTTAGTTATACTACGCGCAAGTTCAACAGCTTTCTGATAATCCATCTTCATCTTGAGGGCAGTATACTCATCATACCTTGGAATCAAAAAACTATGAGAAACATCAGAGTGCAAGCCTTGAATTATAAGATTTTCATCTTCTTCCTCATCTCCACTACTGTATTCTTCCCGCATATTACTGAGAAGGAGACTAGCTTTTCCTACGGCATAATGGAAAGCTGCGCATCCTTTACCATCCAGAAAATTAACATCAACATTGTGTTGTAACAGCAACTTTACTACTTCCGCATTTTCAGTTTCAGCTGCAAAATGAAAAATAGTTTGTGCAGATCCACCAATTCGAGTGTTCAAGTCGAAACCTTCTTCCAAGAAAGATTTCAGGAATTGCTCGTGATCGTAGAACATTCCGTTGATCTCTCCTTCCTCGTATTCACTGTAATATTCGATATCAAAATCCACAGACTCTCTGCTGCGCAAAATTTTTTCGAATTCTGAGATATTGGATGGATCTCTTAAATTCACGTCTGCTCCGCATTCCAAGGTCAGCCTGATCATATAGTCCTTCATGTCATAAATACCTACTTCGTTTTCATCAATAGCATAGTGAAGTAATGACTGTCCTTTGCTAGTCTTCACACTTAACGATGCTCCCAACTTCACAAGTGATTTAAAGGCTTTAGTTTTAAAATCAGCAACTGCATGGCAAAGAGGCGTTAGCCCTGGAGAACATTTGGAATCAATGCAGGCTCCGTACTCGATATGTTTCGAAATAATTTCTTCATTGTTTCTCTTAACGGCTAAGTGAAGGGGCAATTCTACTTCAGAACTTGTATCAGCTATTGATCCTCCTTTCAAAAGAGCTTCGACGATCTCTAGACTGCTTTCCATTATCGCAATATGAAGCGGTGTGTAACCCTCCACTTCTTTACAACGACAGTTGAAGTTTAATGGTGCTTTGTATTTAAGCAGAAGCTTAACAATATGCACATTTTTTAACTCGATAGCTTTTAAGAGTAGAAATTGTCCTGAATTTTTAGCATCAGTAGACGCGCCAGATTCTAGGAGATAAGAAACAATATCTTCATGTTGCATTTTCACCGCAACAGAAAGTGGCGTGGAATTATTTTCAGCTTTAGCATTGACATCTGCTCCTCGTTTTACAATCATCTCGACAACTTCCTTCTTACCACTTTCAGCAGCAAAGTGAAGCGGCGTATACCCCGTCTTGAATTCTTTTAAAAGGACATCTGAAAAAGAGTAGTATCCATAAGTCAAAAGACACTCGACTTCAGAGTTCATTTCCTTGGGTTTGGAGACAATTTTCGCGTTTACATTAGCTCCTTGGTTCACAAGAATTCCGATGATGGTGTCATGTCCAGAAAGACAAGCAGCAATGAGAGGAGTGGAGAAACGATCATTTCCTTCACTACTTTCTGGATTTACCTCTGCTTGATGTTCCAAAAGAATGTTGACGAGAGTTTCATGACCTTGTTGAGCAGCTGCTTGCAGAGGAGTTAGGAAATTTTGGATATTCGCATTTGGATTGACTCCTTTTTATAAAAGCTTTTTAACCACACTCTCGTGACCGTGATATGCAGCCACAAATAACGAAAAATATCCTTCTTGCCATTCTCCACTCCGATTAGAAGACATTTCAGATATGATGTCCACAATTTCACAGCTACCTATTTCAGCTGCGAAAAACAAGGGTGTTTCAATGACAGTCGGTCCTTGAGCACTAGGGTCAGCTTCGTATTTTAGCAGAAGTTTGACCATTGATAAGTTCCCTTCACTGCAAGCAAGATGTAGAGGCATGTACCCTTTCTCTGTTGCAGAATTCGCGGAGATTCCTGCATCTAAAAACAAAGCGACAAAGTCCTCGTTGCCATTCTTTACTGCAATATGAAGTGGGGTGTATCCATCAGGGCTTGCATAAGTAAACAATGAAAGTTTGTACTTTCTACTCAAAAGAACCATCGTAATAGGTAATGATCCATTTTTGGTAGCCAAATGGAGAGAAGTTTGACCCATTGCATCAACTGTGCCGGGTCTGATGCCTCTATTATTTAAAAGAAGATTAAACATCTCTAGATCTTCTTTATCAGCCGCGATGTGAAGTCCTGTGTATCCTATATAAGGATCGTCCTTTTCCGAATTCCGGGGTTTACTTTGACCTATATTAGGTATTACTTTATACTCTAATAGTATTGAAACAAGTTCTTGATCACCTCTCTCAACTGCCAAGTGAAGTGGTGTTTTGCCAGTTTCAGGCGAGTAATAGTTTGCGCTGGCACCTTCTTTCAACAGCTTTTCAACGATCAAGTTGCTTCTCGCCTCAGTAGCACGGTACACAATCAACGAATCCGTATTAATCTTTATTGAGGATTTTAGAAAAACATCGATGGTCGGCAAATCCTCTTTTTCAACTGCCAAGCATAAAGCAGTTCTTTTTTGTGGATCTTTTATTTTGTGATCGGCATTATGTTCTAAAAGTACGCGAACTGCTTCTGAATGACAGTTTAAAGCTGCTAGGTGAAGAGGAGTAAGACCCTCTTTCGTCCTTATGCTGATTCTTGATCCTTTGCTTAAGAGTAGCGCAATCATTTCCCCATTTCCACATTCTGCAGCATGGTGTATTGGAATATAGCCACTCGGAGTGTGAACAACGTTTATTGCATTGCCTTTCATACGCAGAAGAATATCCAAAATTCGTTTACATTCTTCATCCACAGATGGCCTTTGATCAAACAGATGCAGCGCATGTACATTATCCTTGTAGTGTCTTCTTCTGCACATGTTCCGTCTAATCATTTGGATTATTCCGACATCAGCATATTTGGCTGCTTCGTTAAAATTCTGTTGTTCAACTGAACAGCAATGACTGATAAGCACTTTTGTAATTTCCAGGTCTTTGTTGCTGAGACTTTGGAGATGTGAATCACATCCTGGGCTCCAATTCTTTAGGCTTCGATATCGGGGAGTACTTGTAAGTCTCTCCACTTCTGCAAAATTGCCTGCCTGGACGGCGAGAACCAGTCCATCTTTATCTTTGTTTTCTGTCATATTTTCTGTAATCAGAGATTTTAGATTTTACTGTCAACATATTTGTTTTCAAGCTTGATTTACTAAATTTTTTATTTTTAATGTATAAATTTAATTTTTTTCAATCTCATATGCCTTCAGCTAAAAATTATAAAATTCAAAAAACTTCATGAAGCAGATTTACAATTAAATGTAAAACATTTTCAAAAAATAGTGGCTGCTGGTTTCCACTTTATATTTTAAGTCAAAATATTTATTTTTGCTCATTCAATCTTTAGTCATTCAATGATATTATTAAACAACATGATATATATTGATTTTATGACAATTTTATAATAAAAACAAAACAAAGAATAAAATAATTTGCAGTGCAGTAAATGTGAAAAAAGTAAAAAGAAGAAAGTTAAAAAGGAGCAAAACGTTGGAAGGCTTATTCTTAATATTTCCAATACCTTAAAAGATGTATTTTTCTGCTTACATTAATAATCGGCTTTAGAATTTGAAGTAAATGAAATTACACGCAAGATATTTTGCTAAATTTATCGAATAACAAATATTAAATTAAAAAAATATACAAGTAAATGGGATTGTTGCATAATTTCACATTTTTTTCATAGTTAAATTAAAATAACACTAAGAAATGAATGCAAGTTCGAAGGGAAAGTTTTTTTAAATCAGTTTAGGTATTTTTTTAATGTTTCAAAACAATATTTTTTAAATTTTTACGAAAAAATCTGATTGGTTGAACCCAAGGGGTGGGGTATGCGGTAAATTTTTGCTTCCGTAATAGAACATTTACTTTTGAGGGGAATAAACATTTTAAGTCAAACAATGCACGATATAAAAAAATGTTAAATAAATAAAAACGTTGCATTTTGAATACCCTACAAGATTATCGGAACAGCTTTTTAAATTTTTTTGAGAAATCGAAAATTCAAATTTTGATCGCACAAAAGCTAATGAAAAATCAAGGATTCCATTTTGTGGTCAGACTATACAAGATACAAAAAAGATGAATTGCCGAAAGATGTGTATTCAAAAAAGATCTACATATTTGCTATGAATCATTTTTGATAAGACGCGTAGTTTCTGTTTCATTCGTAAAAAAATTAAATCAAAAATAGAAAAATTGGATTTTTAGACAAACGAAGCCAGGCACGAAAAAAAAATGAATCAACAAAAAGTGTGCGTTCAAAAGAGATCCGCAAATTTATTAGCAATCACTTTTTGATAGGACGCGTGGTTTTCTTACATTTTTATCATAGAAGGTATTAGATTTGTGTAAAATTTGACCCCCCCCCCCTGTTTTTGTCAAATGTACACGTTTTGGGACATCCTAAATCCAAAAACAGGTTTTCGAAAATGTGCTTGTCTGTAGACAAAGTTCGTTAGCCGGCCATTTTGGATGAAAATTCAAAAAGTTAACGCATTTGAAAAATTTTTGAGACCACTTTTTTATGATTTAAAAACTCTATGCATGGTTCTTAGTAGTACGTACTCAAAAAGACGAACAATTTATCCTGATCATTTTTTTTTCATGATAAAAAATTACCGGAGTTATAGAATTTATAAAATTCTAAAAAACAAACGAAAATGAACATTTGAAGCCAAACAACAAACGCTATGTGGAAATGTCAGAAGAAGAAAAACGTTGCAAATATCGAGCGCGAAGCGCGAGTGTCCGGATGAGAATGTGTTCCTCAAGGTCGACAGAACCCTCTTTATTTAAAGCTAAAGTAATTAAACCAAAAGCATGTAACAACGATAAAGCGAAGCGAGCATTTGCCCACCGCAGGGTCCTACCAGAAGCATCTGCCATCCATAAATAAATAAATAAATAAATAAATAAATATATATATATATATATATATATATAATGCCAAGCAAATT
>JAUELO010000353.1:1288803-1306453 GCA_032357855.1 Amphibolips quercusostensackenii
ATCTAAGAAAATATGTCCTAAACGAAAAAATTAGGGGGTCAAGCAAATCTTACGTAATATCGGGGGGGGGGGGGGGGGTGGGATGTCCAGAAAATACTTATTGTTTCTCACAGGGGGTTGGGATAAAAATGGTCTGAAAAGTGCTTAGGTAATACTTGAACAGCCCCTCATTAATATTTTTAAATTAAGTACATAAATTTAATATTTAATTCAAGGTTATGTAATTGAATATTGGCTATAATTTTCATAATAAAAGATTATTTATATTTAAAATACCTTTATTTCAATTACATAATTTTTGGAATTTTTTCGATGTGTAATAATTATCTGAATTCTAACATTAAAATTATATGTACATATATTTTACTTTTTTATGGAATTCGCTTAAAAAGTTATTATTAATTCAAATTTTTAGAAAAACATAAAGTAAAAATTATTTGAATGTTTGATTAAAAGTAACTGGTAATCGGTTTTTTATGTTGTGAAATGATTAATAAATACCAACATATATTTCAAATCAATTTCAAATGAAAAAAAAAATTATAGAAAGTAAAAATTATTTGAATGTTTCAATGCGAATAATTGTTTAATGCTTTTTATGTTGATAGCTGATTGGTTAATAATTATGAACTGATTCTATTAAAACTCACATCTTCTGGCATTACTTCAAAAGGTTATTAAAAAATAAAATTTTCAAACACGAAAGTTCAAATTTATTGAAAAAAATATAAAGTAAAAATTGTTTGAATATTTGATCAAAAATCATAGTTGAATGCTTCTTAGTTTTTGAGCTGATTAATTCTTTTTCATAATTATAAATTACATAAAGATTGAATTTGTTTAATTTAGGTACGTGAATTAATTATTTACTTCAAGGGCATGTGATTGAATATTGGCTATAATAATTTGTATAATAAAAGTTCATTTATATATAAAAAAACCTCTACTTCAATTATTTAATGTTTGACAATGGTTTTAAAGTTTTGAAATGAGTGCCGGAATTAAATTTTCAAAATTATATAAGAATATTTTTTGATTTGTTTTAATTAGGATAAAAGGTTAATAATGAATTAAATTGTCACAAATAAAATTAAAAATAAAAAAAATGTAAAGTAAAACATACTTGAATGTTCAAATGAAAATTATAGTACAATTATTTTTGTGTTCTTAACAGATTAATTAATAGCTGATTCATTTTTTTTCACAATATTAAATTATATAAAGACTGGATTAAAAATTTTTTTTTTAATAAAGTACATACATTGATTATTTACCTCTAGGTAATCTAATTGAATATTTGCTATAATTTTTATCATCAAAGATTATTCATGTTTTAAATACTCTATTCCAATTATTTAAGTCTTTTTAAATTTTTGTGATGTGAAACGATTATCTAAATTTATTTTTCAAAATTTTTTTGCAAATATGTTTTAATTTTTTCTAAACTTACTATAAAAGGTTACTAATAATATATTATTTTTTAAGACTTTTCATGTTGTGAACTGTTTAATTAATTAGTAACTGCTTTTATTAAAACTTAATTTTTTTCCAATTAGTTTCAAAGGTTATTATTAAATCAAATTTACAGAAATGAAACTTCAAATTAAAAAATATATAAAGTAAAAATAATTTCAATGTTTTAATAAAAAATATTGTTGAGATTCTTCTTATTTTGTGCACTGATTAATAAATTATTAGATGATTAATTTTTTTGAACATATTAAGTTACATAAAGGTAGAATTTTATTTATTTTTTAATTAGGTATGTAAATTTTCTATTTACTTCAAAGTTATGCAATTGAATCTTGGCTATAACTTGTATAATAAAAGTTTATTTATATCGAAAATACCTATATTTTAATTATGTAATTTTTCTCAATTTTTTTTTGATGTTTTGAAATGATTATCTGAATTTGAAAATTATATGCACGTATGTTTAAATTTTTTCTTGAGTTAGCATATATGGTTTTTAATAATTCAGGTCTTCAGAAATGCAATTTTAAATTTCAAAAAAAAAAAAATAAAAATTGGTCCAATATTTCAATAAAAAAATTTTTTACTTTATTTTATTAAAAACTTTTTATCATCATTAGGTTATTATTAAATTATTGTATTAAAACTGACAATTTCTGGAATTATTTCAAAAGCTTATTAATTAATGAAATACTCATGAATGACTGTTAAAATAAAAATATGAAGTACAAATTATTTGAATATTTTAATGCTTTTTAATTTGCAAACAGTTTAATTAATTATTATTCGATCATTTTGTTCGATATTTTAAAATAAATGAAGATTCAATTTAAATTGTTTTTCAATTAAGTTTCAATCAAGTTTCAATTTCAATTGGCTATTATTTTTATTTAAAAAGTTTATTTTTTCTTAAAAATACCTTTATAACAATTATATAATCTTTTTAATTGTCTGTGATGTTGTTAAACAAGTATATGAATTCGATTTTTAAAATGATATGCGCAGAAATTTTAATTTTGTTTAAATGGGTTTAAAAGGTTAGTAATAAATCATACGTATAGAAATGCAATTTTAAATTAAAAAAAAATATGATGTAAAAATTATTTGAATGTTTCAATTAAATTAATTGTTTAATTCGTTTTATGTAATAAACCGATATATTATTCAATGAATAATTCTTACTAATCAATTTTTTCACAAAATTACACATATTTACAATAAGGTTATGTAATTTAATATTGGCTATAATATGTATAAATAAGATTTATTTATGTTTTATACATGTCTCTATTACAATTACGTAATTATTAAACAATTTTGTGACCAATTCTTGATTATTAAATGTTCTTGAAATAAGTATTTTAATTATTAAAAAAAATTATTTGTACAAATGTTTGATTAATAAATCATATTTCAAGAAAGAAAAGTTCAAATAAGAAAATATAATGTAAAAATTATTTAAATATGTCAAAGAAAATACATGCATGATTTTTATATTGTATAGTTATATTTCAGAAGTATCGGATCAGAATATTATTTTCAAAATTACAAGTGTTAATGTTTTAATGATTTGGTGATGTAATATTTTGATGCCCTAATTTATAAAAGTGACCGTAAAGTACCCGCAACTATTATTGTACAAAAATTAGGTAAATCACAATATTAAACTACACAACCTAAAAGTACAGAAACAATATATTTCCCCTTTGCATTATTAAAAAAAAAAATGCAAATGAAATCACTCAAAGTGGAACTCTTAAATGTTAAACATTTTAAATTGAAGTTTAAAAGTTTTTCAATTAAAAAATGTTGTACTTAAATGCTCAATAACTTACACGTAGAAAATGGAAAATACTAACACTTTGCAATTAAATAATTCTAAATTAAATGCATTTAAACTGGAAAATTTAGAATTTTTAACTTTTATAAATTCTACAGTTTAAAGATTCAGATTCAGTTCCAAAAATATAAATCTGTGTTATCATTTTTAATGTTCCAAATTGAAGAATCAGTCAACGAATTAAACATTTTTTTAAATTATAGTATTTTAACCAATTTTAAGTTAGAAACATTAAAACTTGAACGATTAAATTTTTTTTAAAGTGAAACCTTTTTAAATTAGAAGTTAGATTATTTTTATTTTAAATAGTTTAGAAATCTTCAAGAATCTTCAACATTTTATTTCAAAACCTTGAAAAATCTGCATGATGTTTTAATTTGTTTTTAATTTTAAATCATTTTTAAATTTCTTTATAACTTCTAAATATCTTTTACAATTATTTGAATTTTTCCTAAAATTTTTAGAAAATCCTACAAAATTAGAACTATTACAATCATTTTTCAAAATAAAAAATCATTTTCAATTTTCCTAGCAATCTTAAGAAAATGCTTTACTTCTTTTGAAGCATTTCACAATTCTTAAAAAGCTTCTCAATTTTTTTTTTTTTTTGAAATCTGCAAAAATTTACATTTTGATTTAAATTAGGCCATGGCTATTTGCACTAAAATTTCACTAAGAATAGACAGATTTTGTCAGAACACACACTTCATTTAAATTATTTACAATCATTTCAAGTTTTAAATTATTTTTGAATCTTCTTAAAACATTTAAATATCTCAAAAAATTATTCAAATTTTTTTATAAATTACAAGTATTGAATTGTTATTCATACATCAAAATTTATAAATTTCACTCGAAAATAATTCATTTTTTAAATAAAATAATTAAAATCCTAACGTTCAGAGTTTTAAAGCTCTTCGAAATTTTAACAATTCAAGGCTTTCTATTTCAAACAATTTACTTTCAAATTATTTACTTTTAAATACTTGGTTTCAAATTCAGGCCTTGGTTTTTATTTTCGTTTTTTAAAAATTGTCAATTCAGTAAGTAAATTTTTAAGCTATTTAATTTACAAATTTTTAGAAACGACAATAATGTAAACTAAAAATTAATTAAATACAATTTGGACTAAAATCGCATTCATTGTTCATATTTGATTGCAAATTAAGGTAATTTCTTTAAAAATTATTTTTTGGTAGAAAATTAAACTTACTGGTAGAAAATCCCACTTTTTTGTTGAAAATGTATGTATTTTGTTTGAAAATTCGTATTTCGTGGTAGAAAATTAACCTTCTTGGTTAAAAATTCAGCTAGTTGGTTATAAATATAAGTATTTTTTGAAAAATCGTCTTTTTCCGTAGAAAAAGTTTTTTAGTTATAAATGCAACAATTTTTTTTCAATATAAATATTTTAGTTAAAAATTCATTTTTTTAAATTCATTTTTAAATTCATTTTTTTAAACTGAAAATGTAACTGATTTGTTAAAAAAATTTTATTGAAAATTCCTTTTTGGTAGAAAATTAATCTCATTGGTTGAAAGTTCAACTATTTGGTTAAAAATGTATTTTATGTTGTTAAGAATTCATCTTTTCTAGTAAAAAATTAATTTTCTTGGTTAAAAATTCAACTGCTTCGTAAAATGCCAATTTTCTGGTTTAAAATGAAACTGATTGTTTGAAAATTAATTTTTGTCTTGAAAATCTAACTATTTTGTTAAAAGTTCGTCTTTTTGGGTTGATATTCAACAATTTGATTAAAATTTTTTCTTGGCTAACAAATATGTATTAGAATATTAGATTAAAAATGCAATAAAATTTATTTTTGTGGTTTCAAAATTAATCTTTTTTTCTGTAGAAATTTTATCTTTAATGGTTAAAAATGCAACTGTCAAGTCAAAAATAAATCTGTTTTGGGTAAAAATTAATTTTTTTTGACAAATCATATTTTCGGGTTAAAAGTTTAATTGTTTTGTAGAAAATTTAACAATTTCATGAAAAATTTAACTATTTGGTTAAATATTTATGTATTTTGTGGAAAATTCGTCTTTGTTGTGTTAATCCAACTGTTTTTATTTTTAATTAAAATCTTTTTATGACGAAACATTGAATCTCTTTAGGTTGAAATTCAACTTCTTGGTTGAAAGTTTAACTAATTTTTTAAAAATTCACTTTTTTGGTTAAAGATTAATACAACAGTTGAAAATTCGACTTTTTTTGTTAAATATTTATTTTTTAAACTAAAAATTTAACTATTTTATTAAAAACTGAACAGATTAGTTGTAAAAATAAACAATTTAGATTATGAATTGTTTTTGAGAAACTTTGAAAACAGTCAAAACGTTATATAAAAAAAGAAAATATCTAGTGCGCTCCGAGCTGACTGAAATTCAAATTGATCGAGTGACGACCGCAGCGCCACTGTTTTCAATTCTTGCCGCAGGCACGAAATTTTGCAATGGCGAGGCATGTCCCTGGTTTCGAGCTCTTCACATGCCACACTAATGATTCATGAAATCAAATAGCTTCGGTCATTTTTCCCTCAAAAAATGACAGATTTATTGTACTTATATATCATTATTAATCATTCATTATTAAAAATTTTATTGATTAATTATTATTATTAATTATTTTTTTAGAATTATATAAACCTCGTGAATTTATTTTTTTGTGAATGACAGTAATTGTATTCAAATACCTTTTTACTGGGGTTCGTAACTGGACGAGGCAATTCGATTTTCGGCAAATAGTGGAAATCGACCACAGATAAATCAACTACCACTCCGGTATGCAAAAGAGAAATCAGAACACATGGTTCCTGCAAAAGACCAAAACCAAGTATAGGTGTTGGCTGTTCAATTCCAGTGTGTTTTGTCCGGGTGCAAACCAAATATTGCGAATTTGATTGATTTGTAAGCGTTGGTAGATACAGATCCAGGTTTTCTGTTGATAGAAAAATTCGTTAGATAAAAGGTTACCATAAAAAATAAAAATTTAGACGAAATTTTGATTCTACCTTCACCAGCACTGATGTATTCATCCAACTGAGAAACCATTGGTAAATTCACGACGTGAATTCCTGCATTGTGAGAGCAAAAGTACCTAAAAAAATGGATATTAAATTTCGCTTCGAATTTTCCGACCTCGGACTCACTTTAGAGATCAAAAATAGTGTAAATAGTGTCACAAATTTTAAAAAATAGTGCCAAAATAGTACAATTTTATTTATTTTTTTAGGCCAGTTTCCAGTTTTGTGACGCGATAATGTAAAAGTAGTAAAAATGAACTTTAATATTTATTTAAAATTTTATTATTTTTTATTATCCTCTTTTTTTGATTTTTTGCATGAATGCGAACAGAATTAACGAAACCCTAAAAGATAATTTATTTATTTTTAGTTGAGAATTCATTCTTTTTAGTTGAAGAAAAAACAATTAAATTTTTGGTTGAGAATTCATCTTTTTTGCTTAAAAATTTTATTATTTGGTTTAAATTCGAATTACGCTATTGAAAATTCAACAATTTTGTTAAAATGTCATACTTCTTTGTTGAAAAGTGAATTATTTTGTTGAAAATTTAATAATTTGCTTACAATTTTCTTTCTTTCTTAAACAACAAATTTTTTGTTGAAAATTCAACTATTTTGTTGAATATTTATCTTTCTGGTTTGAAAATTCAATATCCTTCTCTAAAAATTTCAACCTTTTTGGCTAAAAACACAACTGTCTGGATAAAAATTAATTTTTTGCTGAAAATTCGTACTTTCGGATCGTAAATCAAACAATTTGGTAGGAAATTTTACTAACTGGTTAAAAATGTACGTATTTTGTTAAAGATTTGTTGCATTTGCTGAAAATTAATTTTTCAAACTGAAAACTTAACTATAATATTTTTTATTAATAATTTATCTTTGTTTTACAAAAATTGCAAATATTTTTTTAAAATTCATATATATATATTTAATAAGAGAACTCACGTATTTTGTTAAAAATTTGTTTTCTTGGTTGAAATACAACTATTTTTCATTTTGAATCAACATATTTATTGTTGTTATATATTCCACTCCTTGGTTAAAAATAGAACTACTTTCTCAAAAGTTAATTTCTCTGGTTAAAGATTCATAATTTTAGTTGGAAATTCGTTTTTTCGAATAAAATTAATTTTTTCAAGTTGAAGCTCAACTGTACTGTTGAAAATTCAACTGTTTTGTTGGAAATGCAATCATTTGATAGAAAATTTAACTATTTAGTTAAAAATCTGTGTATAATTTACAAATTTATCTCTTCTGTTGAAAATTTGTCTGTTTTTTGTTAAAAATTTATATATTTGCAGCTAAAAATTTAATTATTATAGTTTTCATTAAAAATGTATATATTTTTTCAGTAAAAAGTTCAACTGTTTGTTTAAAAATTCGTTAATTTTTTTTTGGTTAAAAATTCATAATTTTAGCTAAAAATTCGTTTTTTCGCTAAAAATTTTTTTTTTCACATTAAATTTGACTGATTTGTTGGGATTTCAACTGATTTGTAAAAAATTTGTTTTTTTTTTTGGGCTCAAAAATTCAGTAATTTGGTAGAAAACTAAAAAAATTGAATTAAAATTTATGTATTTCATGCAAAATTCGGCTTTTTTCTTAAAAATTATATTTTTACCTGAAAATTGAACTACATATTATATTTTTCATAAAGAATTTTAACTATTTAAAAATTCATGTACCTTGTTATTAAATTCGTATTTTTTGATAGAAAATTAATCTTTTTCGTGGAAAACTCAACTATTTGGTTAAAAATTATTTTGTTAAAAATTGTCTTTTTTGGTAGAAAATTTAACAAATTGATTGAAAATTTATCTATCTTGTTTAAAATTAGACTTTTTTGTTGAAAATGCATTTTTTATCTGAAAATTCAACAACTATATTTATTAATAAAATTTTTTAATATTTGAAAATTTTTGTACTTTGTTGAAAATTTGCCTTCTTTGGTTAAAAATTTATATTATTAAAAATTTATTTAAAAAAATAAAACATCGTTATTTTAAACTTGAATAAATTAAAAAAAATATCATCTATTAAATTTATCGTTAAAAATAAATTCTTTCACATTGAAACCTTCACTTTTTGGTTAAAAGTTGAACTACTTTCTGAAAATTTAATTTTTTTGGTTGAAGATTCATAATTTTAGTTGAAAATTGTTTTTCTCTTATCAGGAATAAATTTTTTGAATTTAAAAGTGAAGTATTTTGTTGCAAATTCAACAATTTAGCAGAAAATCCAACTCCTTGGTTAAAAGTTTATGTATATGGTTTAAAATTTATGTAATTTGTTGGAAAATACGTCTATTTTTTGTTGAAAATTAATATTTTTAACTTAAAATTTAACTATCATAGTTTTTATAAAAAATTTATATATTTTTTCAGTAAAAAGTTCAACTATTTGTTTAAAAATTCTTTATTTTTTTTTGTTGAGCATTCATAATTTTAGCTGAAAATTCGTTTTTTTTCTCGCTAAAAATCCTTTTTTTTACTTACAATTTAACTGATTTGTTGGGATTTCAACTGACTTGTGGAAAAAATTTTTTTTTGCTCGAAAGTTCACTTATTTGGTAGAAGATTACATTTTTTTATCTCAGAATTTAACTATTATATTTTTTATAAAAAATGTTAACTATTTAAAAATTCATGTATTTTTTTAAAAATTCGTCTTTCACGGTAAAAAATACATCATTTTGGTGAAAAAAACAACTATGTAATTAAAAATGCATGTATTTTGTTGAAAATTTTTCTTTTTTAGTAGAAGATTAAACAAATTGATTAAAAATTTATGTATTTTGTTAAAAATTCATGTTTTTATCTAAAAATTTCACTATTATGTTTTTTAATAAAAATTTTAACTATTTGAAAATTTATGTACTTTACTGCAAATTTGTCTTTCACGGTAAAAAAAATTCATCTTTTTGGTGGAAAATTCAACTATTTAATTCAAAATTATGTATTTTGTTGAAAATTCGCCCTTTTTGGTAAAAAATTGAACAAATTGATTGAAAATTGATGTATTTTGTTAAAAATTTATGTTTTTATCTAAAAATTTAACTATTATATTTTTGAATGAAAATTTTAACTATTTGAAAATTTATGTACTTTGTTGAAAATTTGTCTTTTTTAGTTGAAAATTTGCATTATTTAAAAATTTATTTAAAAAAATAAAACATCGTTATTTTAAACTTGAACAAAATTTTTTTTGAAATATTAACTATTAAATTTCTCCTTAAAAATAAATTCTTTCACGTTGAAACTTCCACTCTGGTTAAAAGTTGAACTACTTTCTTAAAAGTTAATTTTTTTGGTTGAAGATTCATAATTTAGTTTAACATTTTTTAAATTGAGAATTAATTTTTTGAATTTAAAAGTGAAGTATTTTGTTGATAATTAAACAATTTGATAGAAAATCCAACTCCTTGGTTGAAAATTTATGTATATGGTTGAAAATTTTTGTGATTTGTTATAAATTCGTCTATTTTTTTTTAAATTAATATTTTAAATTAAAAATTTAACTACCATAGTTTTCATTGAAAATTTGTATTTTTTTTTAGTAAAAAGTTCAAGTATTTATTTGAAAATTCTTAAATTTTATTTGTTGAAGATTCATAATTTTAGCTGGAAATTCGTTCTTTCCCCCTAAAAATCCTTTTTTTTTCACTTAGAATTTAACTGATTTTTTGGGATTTCAACTGACTTGTAGAAAATTATTTTTTTTTTTTGAAAGTTCGCTAATTTGGTAGAAGATTACATTTTTCTATCTAAAAATTTAACTATTATATTAAAAAAAAAATGTTAACTATTCAAAAATTCATGTATTTTGTTGAAAATTCGTTTTTCACGGTAAAAAAATTAATCTTTTTGGCGGAAAAATCAACTATTTAATAAAAAATCCATGTATTTTGTTCAAAATTCTTTTTTGGTAGAAAATTAAACAAATTCATTAAAAATTTATGTATTTTGTTGAAAATTCATGTTTTTATCTAAAAATTTAACTATTATATTTTTCATTAAAAATTTTATCTATTTGAAAATTCATGTACTTTATTGAAAATTCGTCTTTCATGGTAAAAAAATTGATGTTTGGTGGAAAATTCAACTATTTAATTAAAAATTCATGTATTTTGTTGAAAATTCGCCCTTCTTTGTTAAAAATTGAACAAAATGATTGAAAATTGATGTATTTTGTTGAGATTTGTATTTTTTGGTTACAAATTTATATAAAATAAAATTTTACTTTCAAACATAAAATATTTTTGCTTTGAATTTAAATACATTTTTTCTGAAATATCAACTATTGAATATCTCGGTGAAAATAATTTTTTAAAGTTGAAAATCTACTTTGGTTGAAAGTTGAACTACTTTTTAAAAGCTAATTTTTTTAGTGGAAGATTCATTATTTTAGTTACAAAATATTTTTTTAATTAGAAATTGAAATATCTTTGTGTTAAAATATCAACTATGACATTTCTCGTTGAAAATACATCTTTTTAGGTTGACCATTTCACTCTTTGGTTGAAAGTTGAATCAATTTCTTAAAAAGTAATTTTTTTGGTTGAAGATTCATGATTTTCGTTGCATATTTGTTTTTTTGTTAAAGACCATTTTTTGAATGTAACATTTAACTGATTTGTTGAGAATTCAACTGCTTTGTGGAAAATTCGTTTTTTCGTCTAAAAAATTCACAAATTTGATGATAAATTTAACAAATTGATTGAAAATGGATGTATTTTATTGCAAAATTGTCTTTCTTGTTTCAAAATTATTTTTTTATCTGCAAATTTAACTATTATATTTTTGATTAAAAATTTTAACTAATTTAAAATTTATTCACTTTGTTGAAAATTCGCCTTTTTTGGTAAAAAATTCATCTTTTTGGTGGAAAATTTAACTTTTCGGTGGAAAATATAACTATTTTCTTGAGAATTGATGTATTTTGTTGAAAAATCGTCTTTTTGGTAAAAAATTTATATTCTTAGTTGAAAATTATTTTTTTGATAAAATATAATTATTTTAAATTTAAATACATTTTTTAAAAATATTATCTATTAAATTTTTTGGCGAAAATAAACTTTAAGATTAGAAATTCCACTCTTTTTTTCTTAAAAGTTAATGTTTTTAGTTGAAGATTCATAATTTAAGTTGGAAATTTGTTTTTTTTTTTAATTAAAAATTAATTTTTTAACCATAAACGTGAACTATTTTGTTAAAAATATCGAGGATTCAACGATTTTGTTGGAAATTTGTTCTTTTTGGTTTAATTAAACTATTTTTTTTTAAATGAAAATTCCATCTTGGTCAAGTGCAGAAGTAAAGAATAATTACATCAGCAGAAAATTGCGAGAAAATGTTATCTTTAGTGCCATTTTTTTTGAACTAGTAACAGGATAGTATCTTTGTTAAAAAAAAAGTGCTAAATATTGTCAATAGTGTAGTAAGTCCCAGGCCTGTATTTTTAAAAGAAATTATTTTTTCTTTGAAATACCTTGATTTGTTGCCCTTGTCACTGTGAAGATGAATCGGACAAGTGTATTTTTTATCATCGTCAGTGTATAAAAGACCTAATTCCATTTCGACGCATTCGTAGACATAAAGAGCATCATCCGGCGTATGAAGGCTATAGGTAGAACCGTACTGAGACCAAGTCTTAAAAAAAGGAAGAGAGGTAAATCTACTTTTTTGCCTTTTAAAAAATTAAGATTTTTTAGATAAAAATTATTTAGAGGAAAATAAATGACTCTAGGGAAATTAATGATAGTAAAATTAGATGACGAACTTTTTTTTCCTCGTCTTCGAAGTCTTCAGGAAGTAAAATGGCGTGATATATTTTTCCTGTACAGGCAGCAATTACGACGATCGGTGGAGTAGTTTGTATGCACATAATCGAGCAAGAATCTACTCCGTAATTATCAACAGCAGGGGGATACATAGAAAGTGTGCCGAGAACGACTGGTGTCGAGAATCTGAAAAAATAGACGATTATTAGGTCGTTGAAACTTCCCCTTCCTTTAATTCACCCTTTTCCAACCCCTTTACCAACTTCTTCATTCTATTCTCCCCTCTCCCCTCACTTTTCTTTACCTGTTTCCCTTCCCCAGCCCTCACTTCCCTTCTATTATTCACACTCATTTCTAATCATTTTTCCTACTACCACTCGTTACTTCTATTTTAGATACATTTCCTCTCCTCATTTCCCATCACTTTCACTGCTTCCGCCCCGCCTACCCTCACAGCATCATATTTCATCACATTTCATCATCATATTTCATCACATGATCAAATGTTCAATCCCTTTCAATACACTGTTCGTTTCCACCACGTTACCTACTTCCACCTCATTTCCCTCCACTTCCTCTCCTATCAATCCCTCCACATTCCTTCCCGTAATTTTATCTCACCTCTCTTTTCATCACCACCCTACTTCCGTTTTCCTCATTTCCGCTACCGTCACTCCCTTACTTCCTTTTCTTATAGTCCCTCTTACTTACACTCCTATAACTCCCCCTTATATGTCTACCCATTATATTCCCTTCACTCAATTCCCCTTCCATCACTCCCCACTCTCCTTCCCCTCCTTTCTCCTCAGTTCCTCATCCTATCACTTATCTTCAACTCACCTCACTTCCCAATTCCATCACTTTCCCTACTTCGTCTCACTTTCCAATCCCTCATTTCCACTACAATCCTACCTCTTATTTCCTATTACTTTCATTACTTTTATTCCTTTATTTTACATCACCATACCCCTCTGCATTTCTCATCACTTCCCATAACCCCTTCTCTCACTTCCCTACATTCCTTACACTCAGTATACCTCACTTCTCCTCACATCACTCACCCTACTTCCCTTCCTCTCACTCCCGCTTTGATCACTTCACTTCCCTTACCCACAGTTTCCGTTATTCTACCATCCTTATTTGCCCTAACTTCTCTTCTCCTTACTTCAACCTTCGCCAACCCCTTCTTCAACTTCTTTATCTTAAACTTTAATATCCCCTCGCTTCCCCAGCTGACACTTTCCTTCCTCTGCTTCCCTATCTCAGCCATCACTTCTCTACTACTCACACTCATTTCTTATCAATTGCCCTAAGACCCTTGTTACACCTCACTTTAAATACTTTCCCTCCAGTAATTTCCCATTTCTTATACTACTTTCACCTCGTCTACCACTGACATCATCATACCACTCACACTTTCCATCCCTTTACATGTCCCTTTCGTTTCCACCACGTAAGCTACTTCCACCTCATTCCCCTACACTTCCTCTTCCATCACTCCTTGCACATTCCTTACCCTCATTACACCTCACCTCTCTTTCAAGCACTCTCCCTATTTCCGTTCTCCTTACTTCTGCTTCTATTACTCTCTCTCTACTTCCCTTTCCATCAGTACCTTTCACTTACACTCCCTTCACTTTCCCTCATTTCTAGACCCTCACTTCCCCAGCTCTCGCTTTTCCTACTTCCTCGCAATACCTCTCTTATCACTCTTCCTACTTCCCTTCCCATCATTCGCATTCACTTCCCCCTCCGATCACATCCCCATCCCATCACTTCTCCTACACTTACTTCCTTTACTTCCTTTTACTTTCACATCCCTCATTTCCACTATTTCCCGTCCCCTCATTTCCACTACTTTCCCTCTCTCATTTCTCTTCTCATTTACACTACTTCCCCCCCCCCTGATTTTCTATCACTGCCACTACTACCGATCTCCGAACGCTCACATCACATTACTCCTCCACATTTCCCATCCCCTCCCATGCTCCCTTATTTCTTCTCACTTCTCCTCCCTCACTTTCTACATTACCTCCTCTTATTATCCCTCATTTCTACTCACATAATTTTTCCTACTTCTCTTCCCCTCATTCCCGCTTCTATCACTCCCACTTCCCTTCCCCTCAGTCCCCCTAAATTCCATTAACCATATTTATCCACACCTCCCCTCTTCTTACTACAACCTTTCGCAAATTCTTTATCCTCTACTTACTTTTCCCCTTATATCCCCAGCTGACGCTACTTACACGTATTTTTAATCATTTTTTCAACTACCCCTCACTTTCAACACTTTCCCTCGCCTTATTTATCATCACTTCCACTACTTCCGCCCCACCTACCCCTCACATCACCATACTCCCCAAATTTCCTATCCCTTCTGAAAATCCCCTCCCTTACGTGACGTACTTCCACCTCGCTTCTTCTGCCGGCACTTACCCTAAATTCCTTATCCTTATTACACCGCACTTCTCCTAATATTACTTTCCTTACATCCCTTCCCCTCAATTCCGCTTTCAAAACTCTTTCTACTTTCCAATCCCTTACTTTCGCTTCCATTACTTTCCCTACACCCACTCCTCTTACTTCCCCTTCTATTAATTGCCAACCTCTCACTTTGCCTACTTCTTCTTAATTTACCTCTTATCACTCTACCTACTTACCTTTTTCACATTTTTCCTCACTTCCCTATACCATCACTTCCCCTCATCACCTTACTATCTCTTCCCTCATTTTCGCTTACTTCCCCATCCCACCACTTTTCCTCCACTCACATCCCATACTTCCTCTCACTTTCTCATTCCTCATTTCCACTACTTATCCTTCCCTTATTTCTCCTCACTTTCCCTACTTCCCCTCCTATCACTTTCCTTACTCCCATAATTTATTTCCCCTCACGCCCCTTACTACCCTCCCTTCTCCTACTTAGAAAAAATAAGACGGACGGATGGACAAGCAGCCGACCAAAATGTAAAAAATTTAAAAATTCTGAAAATGTAAAAAATTCCCCAAAAAAATTTTCTAAACAAATTTTTAGGGTTTCTACGATGCCCTAAAAATAAAGAGGGTTTTCCGATTAGAAAGAAACGTTCAAAAACTACGTCATATAATTAGGGGAAGGTGTGTTAAACAGATTTTGAGAGGATTTGTGACACAGGGTGGGGGGAAGGGGGTTAATACTGAAAACACACATGAAAAATATAAATGTTATTCATATGTTTAATATGTTAAAAAAACTTTTTTTCATGAAAATTTATTGTCTTAATTTAAAATTGAACTAATATATTTTTAGTTGAAAATAGATAGTTTTTAGGAGAAACTTCTACTACAAATTTTTATATTGAGTATTCATCCTTTTTGGTTAAAAATTTAACTACTTGGTTGAAATTTAACTACTTTGTTAAATATTTACTTTATTGGTTGAAGGCTCAACTATTTTGTTAAAAATCCGTGATTTTTGGTTGAAAATTGATATATTTTGTTATGAAGTCGTGTTGTTTATTAAAAATTAATCTTCTTGATTAAAAATGTAACTGCATAGCTAATAATAGTTAAACTACTTTATTAACAAATTTATTTTATCAGCTGAAGATCCACCTCTGTGGTTAAAAAATAATTTATATTATTGAAAATTCAATTGTTTCGGTTGAGGATAAATTTTTTCAACTAAAAATTTAAATATTTCATTATTGGATGAAAAATGATTCTTTTGAGTTAAAAATTTTACAGCTATGTTAAACATTTATGTATTTTGTTAAAATTCGTGTTTTTTGGTAGAAAGTTAATCTTCCTAACTGAAAATTCAACTGCTTTGTTGATAGATGAACTACTTTGTAAAAATTAAGTTTATCAGTGAAATCGTTGTATATTCTGTTGGAAAACTTTGTGAGATCTATGGAATCTTTCTAAAATTATTGACATTCCTGTAAAATCGTTGAAATCTTCATCAATTTTTGAAATATTTGTCATATTAAAATTTTTTTGAAATCTTCATAAATTCTTTGACATTTTTATAAAATATTTGCGAAATCTTTTGACAGTTTAAAATTTTTACAATATCTTTGTAAAATCTTTAAGAAATATTAGTAAAATCATCACAAAATTTATGAAATGATCAAAATCTTTCTGAAATTTTTGACATGTTTTGAAATATTTGAAATTCTTGTAACATGTTTGAAATCTTTTTGAAATTAAAAAATATATGATTTTTAAAAAAAAGTTGTAATCTTTAAAATCTTTGTGAAACCTTCGTAAAATGTTTGCAAAATCTTTCAACAGCATGAAATTTTTGTGAAATCTTTGCAAAGTCTTTCAGAAATCATTATGAAATCATTAAAATATATGAAATCTTTGCAAAATCTTCGAAATTTTTTTAAATCTTTAAAATTTTTGTAAAATCTTTGGAATCTTTCTGAAATCATAAAAATTTATGTGAAAACTTAGAAATCTTTATGAATTTCTAAAATATTTACAATCTTTGTAAAATCGTTGAAATATTTGTAAAATGTTTGAAATCTTTGTGAAATCTTTGCGAGATATTTGCGAAATATTTTGACAAGTTAAAAAACTTTGAAAATCTATGTGAAATATTTGTGAAATTCTTGAGAAATATACATGAAATAGTTGAAATTTTTGTAAAATAATTGAAATTTTCGGAAATTTGGTGAAATATGTAAAATGCTTGCGAAATCTCTGAAATCTTTCCGAAATCATTGACATTTCTGTAAAATCTTTATGAATTTTTATAATCTTTGAAATTTTTTAAAATCTTCGTAAAATCTTTGAAATCTTTGTGAAATCTTCGTTAAATCTTTGAGAAATCTTTAGAAAATCATTTGACATTTCTGTAAGATCTTAGAAATCTATGAATTTTTCAAATATTTGAAATCTTTGAAATTTTTTGAAATATTCGTAAAATCGTTAAAATCTTTGTAAAATCTTTTTAAAAATTGTATTATCTTTAAAACCTTTCTAAAATATTTGTAAAATCCTTGAGAAATCTTTATAAAATCGTTAAAATATTTGTAAATCATTAAATATTTGTGAAATCATAAAAATCGTTCTGAAATCTTTAAATTTTTTTGAAATCTTTGTAAAATATTTGAAATCTTTGTGAAATCTTCGTTAAATCTTTGCAAAGTATTTTTAACATTATGGCACATACCAGATTTTGTAAGGATTTGTGAGGGGGGGGGGGTGTTAATAAAAAATGTCACATAACATAAAAAATTGTGTTTTTGAAAATAAAAAATTAATTTTCTTAAAAAAAAATTTAACTAATCTATTTTTAGTTGGAAGATGCTATTTTTTAGTAGAAAATTCAACTATTAAATTTTTTATTGAGGATTCATCTTTTTTGGCTGAAAATCAACCTACCTTGTTGAAAGTTGAACTACTTTCTTAAATATTTACTTTATCAGTTATTATTTAATTTTATTTATTTATTTTATTTTTATTTTTTATTATTTATTTTTTATTATTTATTTTATTATTTAATTATTATCAGATCTACCTCTATAATGAAAATATCAGT
>JAUELO010000353.1:1437137-1447969 GCA_032357855.1 Amphibolips quercusostensackenii
TTTGAAAATTTTCTAGTGCGGATATTTTATTATTCGGAAATTTTCGAATTCGGAATTTTTACATTGTAGGGAATTTTATTTTTCGGTATTTTTCAGTCGTCCCTGAATTTGTTTCTTTCTGTCGCTTCTGGGACGACTGAAAAATAAAAAATAAAATAAAATTCCTGACACTGTAAAATCCCCAAAAAAGAAAATAGTTGATATATAAAATTCACGAAATTATGAAATTGCCGAATAATAAAATTCCTGGACGGTTTATAATATTACAGAATTTCAAAATTCCGGACAGTTTATATTATTAACAAATTTGACAATTCTCGAATAATAAAATTCCCGATATAAAATTGCCGGATTATAAAATATCCAACACTAAAAGGTTTCTGCATTATAAACTTCCTTAATTAAAACAATTCAAAGAATTGTTTTTTAATACATAATTATTTATTCAACATACAATAATGAAATTTTTTGATCAATGACAAATTTTAATGTTTAATTTTTTCAAATTTGAATGTTTTATTATTGTATGTTTAATAAATCAATAATATGTATGAAAAACAATTTTTTGATTGTTTAAATTCAAGTATTTTATAATTCGGGAGTTTTCGAATTCATTAATATTATAAACTGTCAGGAGTTTTATTTTTCCGGAATTTTGAAATTCGGTTATATTATTAGCTGTCAGGGAATTTTATATTTTAAGAATTTTCTAATTTGGAATTTTTAGATTTCACCAATTTCACCATTTCGGGAATTTTATGTTTCAACATTTTTTTAAATGGAATTTTACAGTGTTGGAAATTTCATTATTATGGAATTTTAATTTGTTTTACGTCACGTTTTACGAATTTTTAAAAAATTGTTCAATTTTAATCGTTTAAATAAAGTTTCCTTTTAAACAAATTATTTTAAAGATTGATACGAAGCAATAGTAAGAAAAAGTTTAATTGCTAAAAACATTGCTGAAATAAATTTTGTTTGTAAGTTTACAAATTTTTGCATTAAAAGCACTGTTTCTTATTTGAAATTACATAAGTAGTAATATTATTTTGATTCTGAAAATTATAGAAAAACTTTTTTTTTCATGCACCTGATTTTTATCACGAAAACCACATGAAGTATATATAAGAATATCACTAATATATTAATAAATTTAATCAAATACATTTTTTCAATTAATTTAAAGGATTAATATCAATTCAATTAAATTCTTTTGGAAATTTAGTAATCTGAAATATATGACGGATTGATCTCGAACTCAAAAACATTCAAATTATGCAGGGTCGTCAGAGAATATATACAGTGGCAGAAGAAAAATTTCAAGTTATTCCGTAGTTCCTACGAAATTTTCATAGTTATTGAAATTAAAAGATATGAATTCTTTCAAATTGCAAAATGTATTCTTTAACTTTCATAAATTAAACAGTTCAAAAATTTCAGTTTAAATGAATAGTCACATGTTGCCAAATAAATATTTTTAATTCTTTAAAAAATCAAGACTTTCTATTTTAAACAATTCCGTGTCAAATTGTTTATTTTTAAATATTTTATTTCTAATTACTGATTTTAAATGAACAGTCAAATATTGCTAAACATTAAAAGTGATTCTTTTCTTAAAGTAAACAATTTGAAATTGAATGAATCAAAGTAGAGTGTTATAGACTGAAATTATAATGAATAAATAAATAACAATGATAAATATTATAGACTGTTATAATATATTAATTTTAACTTATAGAAATTATAACTTTTTAATCAGGCGTTAACACTTGTTTAACTACTAAGGCTTTTGAATTGAAACAGTTAACATTTCAACGTTAGAATTTGTAAATTTTTTTATTTTGCGCAGATTTAGAATCATCTTGTAAAATCAATTATTGTTCAATTTCTAATACTCGAACTACAGTTCAATTTTTAAAATCATTTATTTATATTTGCAGATGATACAGTATAATTTTTAAAATCATTTATATTTGCAGATGATCAAAAAAAGATTTCTATAAAAAAATTTGAATTTCAAAAGCATTTAATATTTAATTTTAAAATTCTTTAAATTCAAAATCTGCACTTAAAAATGAAAACGTAAAATGGAACATTTTCAACGTAAAATAATTTAGAATTACGCACTGTAAACTAAATAGTTGATATTTCTGTTTCCCAACATTGTGGGCCAAAAAAACTTACTTTGCTTAGATTCTTAAACAGGGTGTCCAGCGACCCTCAAAACCTGGAATTCTCCTTGAATTTTTTTTAAGCCTCGAAAACCTGGAAATCTCCTTGAATTTTCCACGAGAATTTTGAAGTTGAATTTTTTTTTGCTTTTAAAATAGTAATTTTACTGAAATGAAGAACAGGCTTTAATATTGGGAATAATTCTATAACTTTTGAATTTCTTCTCCGCTCATATAGAATATTTCAGAAATTAAGTATAAATTTTGTTGTATTCAGCTTGCAAATTTTAAAAATTATTAGTTAAAAATTGCAATGTCAATTCTGTTTCAGAATTGAAATAAGTTATGGCCATACAACAGATTTTCGAGGGATTGACCGCTCGGTTTTTGAGTGTACACCAGATTTCAAAAAGTTACAAAATGTTTCTAAAGATTTCACAAAAATTTTTTAACTTGATTTAAAGGATTTTAAAGAATTCAAAAAGGGTACAGTACACCAGATATCAAAGAATGAAAAAAACTTCAAAGATTTCAAAAGATTTCAAAAGGTTTCAAAACATTTTAGAAGATTTAAAAGTTCTCACGAAAATTTTCCAAAGATTTCGAACATTTCGTAAATATTTCAAGGATTTCAAGCATTTCATAGATTTGAAAAAGGCGTGTACATCAGATTTCGAACATTTCACAAAGATTTCAAAACTTTCGAAAGATTTCAAGGATTTTAAAGATTTTAGAAAGGATATAGTAAACCATATTTCTAAGATTTCAACAAATTTCAAAAATTTTAAACGATTTCAATATTTATTAGGAGATATCAAAGTATTTCAAAAAAGTGATTTCATGAAAAATTCATAAAGACTTCAGAAGAATGCAAGAATTTCAAAGATTTCAACAAGGGTACAGTACATTAGATTTCAAAACATTTAAAAGATTTTAGACGATTTTAAGTTTTTTTAGAGGATTTCATAAGATATCACAAAGACTTTAAATATTTCAGTGATATTATACGAATGTAAAAGATTTGAGAAAGACTTTACAAATATTTTTAACATTCCAATGATTTCAAACGAATACAAAAGATTTCCGAAAGATTTCACAAATATTTCAAAAATTTAGTAAGAATTCAAAACATTTAAAATATTTTTAATGATTTCAAAAAGTCTCAACAAATTTAAGAAGGTTTTAAAAGATTTTGAAGATTTCAAACAAACAGAAAAGATTTCACGAAACAAAGACTAAAAAATAATTTCAAAAATAGTTTAAAGATTTCATAAAGATTTCGAAGGATTTCAAAAATTTTTACAAAGTTTTCATAGATTTCTAAGCTTTTAAGGATGTAAAAGATTTGAACAAGAGTTTAGTACAACAGATTTCAAAGATTTCAAAACATTGAAATATTTTAAATGATATCAAATATTTTTAGAAGATTTTAAAAGATTTAACAAAGATTTCAAATATTCCAGTGATTTTAAACATATACAAAAGACTTCAGAAAGATTTTGCAAATATTTCAAAGAGTTCGTAAGGATTTCAAAAGACTTCAAGAATTACAAAGATTTCAAAACATTTAAATGATTTTAACGATTTCAAAAGGTTTCAACCAAATTTAGAAGATTTCAAAAGATTTTAATGATTTTAATGAAATTAACAAGATTTCACAAACAAAGATTAAAGAAAGATTTCACCAATATTTTATAAAGATTTACAAAAGAAAATGCATATATTTGGGTTGAGAATTCCACTGTTTTTCTAGATAATTAGAATTTTAGTTTGAAAATTCAACTATTGGGCTCAAAACTTAATTATTTTTTTTTTAAATTGAACTATTTAGTTGAAAATTTAATTACTTTGTTCAAAAATCATTCTTTTGGGTTGAAAATTAACATTTTTGTTGAAAATTTAACTGTTTTGTAGGCAATTCGTCTTTTTAGGTTGAAAAATCTTTCTTAGTTGAAAATTCTTTTAGTTTGATAGAAAATTCAACAATTTGGTATGAAAATTACTTTTTGTGTTTAAAATTCATATCTTTGGATTGAAAATTCGACTGTTTTTCTATAAAATTTGCCTCAGCTTGAAAATTCAGTAATTTGTTTGAAATTTTCTTTCTTAAATGAAAAGTGTGTCTAAGTTGAAAATACTTTGACAGTCTTTGACAGACTTTGACAGAAAATTAAACTATTTAGTGAAAGTAATTTAAATTTATATTTTTGGGTTGAAAATTGTACTGTTTTTTTTTTTTAGAAAATTTCCCTTTCAGCTTGAAAATTTAGTAATTTGGTTGAAATTTATTTTCTTTTTCTACTGAAAAATCGTTCTTAGTTGAAAAACACTTAAGAAGATTTCAAATGATTTCAGTGATTTCAAACGAACACAAAAGATTTCGCAAACAAAAATTAAAGAAAGATTTCATTAAGATTTAAAAAGATTTTAAAAAATTACGCAAAGATTTAAAAGATTTTAAAATTGTTATAAAAGCTTTAAAAAATTCCTCAAGATCTCATACAGGCGGCTTATATTTGCAACAAATTAAGAATTTCTTTATTTATGATTTGGCTTTCTTTAGAAATTGTTGGCCAATAAAAAATTTAATGGCTCATTTTTACATGTATACCAAACAGTTATTTCATTCTGCGATGTGAAAAAGGAGACCTTGAAAAACTTGATTTCTTGACCTGGAAAACCTGGAAAAGACCTTGAGTTTTGTTCTGAAGAATCGCTGGATACCCTGTTAATGTTTAATCTTTCCACTCTATTATAATATATATTTTTATTTATTTTATTTAATTCTCATTATTATTTTAGTTCATAACATTAACGAAATTACCCGTTATTCCTAGTGTAAAAGTACAAAAATATTTTGTAAGAAAACTCGAAAAAATCCACGATATTTTACCCGAGCATTGTCATTTTAGAATGCAGTGTAATTTTACATTCTTCCTATAAATTTTCAGGATTTCTGTTAAAATTGCAGCATTATTTTGAAATTTCTTTACAAATTCGCAGAAACTCACACGAAATATGCAAAAAAAAAATGTAGTAAACTCAGCTCAGAGAACAAAGAAATAGAGAAATGCATCAAAACAATTTTCGTATTGATGACTGAATAAATCGATAAATGTTTAGATTAAATTGTAGTCTGAACTTTAGATTGTTAAAATACAGAAAGAAAAGAAATCGCAAAAATGTTTATTTTGAATTAAAATATTATTCATGCTTGCAGCTTTATTTTTACTAATCAATCAGTAAATGATTCATCAGCTTAAAAATTTAATTGACATTTTTACCGTAATTTCTTATCACCTTTTTTCTTCATTATCTTATCAGTTAGACTCTACGCCAATTATACGGACCAGAAAGTTATAGTGCAGCAAGTAGGAGTCCATCCAAGTGGAGTAAATGGATTTAAAACCGAAAAGAATGTAAAAGTCATAGCACAACACGGTGATACTTTGGAAATTTTATACGGGAAATTTCCTTACGAAGTAGAATTTAATCCACCTCCCCCACGAGCGATTGGAACAGCAAAACCGAAAAAAAGACTTCGCTTAGTAGATTCAGACGGTGAAGAAAGTAAAGATAAAAAGTTGAAAAACGAATTCAATTTTGATAGCAACGAAGACAGTTTTCATATGGATTTACCGGACAGTTGTCCGGACAGTCAGGGAGAAATTTTATCCAGACTTGATAAAGATTTAAAAATGGATGAAAGTAGCAAGGGTACAGAATCTAAGATATTTTCTGAATCTAGTGAGAATTCAGAACCAACAGATGAAGATAAGTGGGAGGAATGTGGCAAAGGGTCTTGCTTAGTTTTTACCAGTAAGGGTGTCCAAGGTAGATCAAAAGTAAGTTCAGGATAATTTAATATTCATTTTTAGGTTTAAAATGATTTGTTAGACTGGATTCAAAATTTATTAAAACCGTTATCTTTAATTCTAAACAATTATAATTAATGCAAGTTTATGAATGAAAATGAAAGTTTAATGTTTCTTCTTACATGCTTCGAATAAGAAAAAAGTGTTGAGAAAAATTGGCCTCACAGTCCCTGTGGGATGAAATAGGGTAGAAAGGGTACTTTTTTCACAAAAATTTTGTATGGTGAAGAAGTTTATAGGCAGCCGATTTTTTTTATTAATTTTTTAGTTCGTTTAAAAAAATCTATTTTTAATTCTTTCGGGTTTTTTAGACTTTTTCTGCAATATTCATTCATACACAAGTCTTTTTTATCAGGGATTCCAGTTCTGAGTTTAAATTTAAAATTTCTAAAGTTTAAATGGCTTAAATTTGACCTTGCTTATTAAGGCCGAATATTTTAATCTAAAATTAATTAATTCTTCAAGTTTTCAAATCAAAATTCTTTAATTTGGAACGTTACCAGTAGAAAATTTAACTATTTTGCAGAAAATACGTTTTTTTTTGTGAAGAAGTGCATTATTTTTAAAAGAAAAGTGAATATTCTATTTTTGGTTGAGAATTTATTTTCTCCCTCTTTTTTTCAATTTTTATTTTTGTCTTTATCCTTTTTTTAAATAAAATTTCAACTATTTGGCTGGAAATGGACATTTTTTACTTAAAAATTGAACTTTGTTTGAAAATTTATGTACTTTGTGGAAAATTCGTCTTTTTTATAGAAAATTTATCTTTATGGTTGAAAGTTTCTCTTTTTCATAAAAATTTCAACGATCCCAGTTGAAGATTCATAATTTTAGTTGAAAATTCCTCAGTTTGATTGTAAATTAATTTCTTCAACTGAAAATTTAACTGTTCCATTTTTAGTTAAAAATTGATCTTTCCTGGTTCGAAATTCAACAATTTGAATGAAAATTGGTCTTTTTCAATAGAAAATTCCACTATATTGTTGAGAATACACGTATTTTGTTTAAAAATCGATTTTTTTATAGAACTTTTTTTTCTTTAAAAGTTAATCTTCTTGTCTAAAAATTGTTCTTGTCGGCTGAGAATTTAAGTATTCCAGTTTAATATTTATCATCTTAGTTGGAAATTTATCTGTGAGGTTGGAAATGAAATTACTTGTTTGAAAGTTAAACTCTTTTGTTAAAAATTATTTTAACTTTTCACTTCAAATTTTTAATTATTCAAAATTATTTATATTTTTATATGTATAATATATATATATATATATATAATTCATGTTATTATTTATTTTTATTTATATTTTTATTATATTTAATCATTTATTTTTCAGTTGAAAATTCGTATTTTTTGGTATAAATCAATCTTCTTAGTTAAAAATTCATCTTTTTGGTTAAAAATTGAATTATTTCATTTAAATATTCATCATCTTAGTTGAAAATTGATCTTTTTGGTTTAAAATTTAACTATTCTAGTCAAAGATTTACAATTTTAGTTGAAATTTAATCACTTTCTTTGAAAATGTAATTATTTTTTTGTTGAATTAAATTTTTTAACTGTAAATTTAACTTATTTAACTCGAATATTGAAAATTATTTTTTTCTTTGAAAGTTAATCTTCTTGTGTAAAAATTCTTCTTGTCGGTTCCAAATTCAAGTATTCCAGTTAAATAGTTGAAAATTCATCTTTTAGTTTGGAAATAAAGTTACTTGGTTAAAAGTTGAACTGTTTTGTTAACATTTTTTTTTAAGATTCATAATTTTAATTAAAAATTCATTTCTTGGGTTGAAAAATGAGCTATTTGATTGAAAAATTGTTTTTTTCTTTGAATAAAAAAGGATTTTTTCCGAAAATTTAAATACTTGGTTGAAAATTTGTTCGCTTTTTGTCTGAATTTTTTTTTCAACTGTACATGTAACTATTATACCAGTTAAATATTCCATAATATTAATTTAAAACTCATTTATTTGGCTGAATATTCATTTTTTGACTCAAAATTCAATTATTCAATTTTTGGTTTGAAAAATGATCTTTTGCAGTTGAAAATTTGTCTTTTTTGGTAGAAGTCAATCATCTTGGTTGCATATTTCATAGCTTAGTTAAAAATTCATCTCTTTAGTTAAACATTAATTTATTTACCTTAAAATTTAATTATTCAAGTTTTCGTTGACAATTTATCTTTTTTTTCAGTAAAAATTAAGTTTTGTTAGTTTGAAAATTTAACTATTCCAGTTGAAGATTCATCATTTTGATTAAAAATTTATGAGTTAGGTTAAAAATTAATTTTATTAACTAAAAACGTAACTATTTCATTTTATTTTAAAAGGTGATTTTTTTAGTACAAAATTGAACTATTTGGTTGAAAATTTGTCTCCTTTAATTAAAAATTTAACTAATTCGTTAAAAATTCATGTTTTTTATTAAATTGTATTTTTTGGTAGAAAATTAAACTTGTTGTTTAAAAATGAATCTTGTTGTTTGAAGATTTATCTTTTTGGTTGAAGATTTAAGTATTTCAGTTTAATTTTCATTATTTTAGTTGAAAATTTATCTTTTTGGTTTAAAATTCAGCTGTTATAACTAATTTTTCTAACTAAAAGTTTAACTTTTCCATTTTTGTTGAAAATTGATATTTTTTAGTGGAAATTTCAAGTATTTGTTTCAAAATTTATTTACTTCGAAATTTGTCGTTCTATTGTGTTAAAGGATAATTACAATGAAAATGATAAACTGAAATAAATGTTTGAGTTTTGCTGCAAATATGAATATTTTACTTTTAATTGACCGGGAAATGATCGGGAATTTGGAATCGTCCGCCGAATCGCCACCCTGGAAATAGTATCATTTTGAACGATTTAAATTGGCAGTCGTCTTTTGATATTTGAATTTAAAAATTTTTTACCGTTAAATTAATGGTTTCACTTTGAAATTGTACACTTTGAAACAATTTAAATTAAAAACCAAACCATTATAGACAACTTCATTTTTTAAAATTCGTAATTAAAAATTATTTAAGTTTAAAAGCTTTCAGTGTGAAATAATTGTTAAATTATGCTAATTAATGCAGTTATGTGATATTTGCATTTATTTGAAAACTATTTTTAATTAGAAAAATATTTACGCTTCCCGAAAAATTGAGTCAAATTATTTTTCTTATGCTTAGGAGATAATCATGGTTCCTTAAAGATCTTAAGGTTCCTATACTAAAACAGAGATTTAAAAATATTTTAAAATATTAGTAATTAAAAAATGAAGAGAAATCAGGATAAATGTAGTTAATCTTTCGGAATTTTCAGATACACTATTATAGGAAATCCGTAATTTTATCTGCAAACTAGGAAACCTGTAAACGAATTTTTCTACATTCATCAGCATTTTAAGAAACATATAACAACAAAAAACTTTCGAGTATGTTTAATAAAATTAAGACAGAAACTAACATTGAATTATTTTAATTTTCACGTGACATATCGTTAGAATGGCTAACAGTCGTAGATTTTGAACATAATATTTCTACATTTTTAATTGCAAAGTAAAAAAATTTATGTTCCGTATTTTTTTTCCTAATTAAGGGGAAGTAGACGGCGGTCAACTGGGCATGGCCCATTTAGGGTACAATAGGGGATATAGGGACCGGTCTGTGAGGCCTGTAAAAAATATTTATGATAAGTCTATTTTATTCATAGATAGCTGCATATGATATGGACAAGACTCTCATAAAAACTCAATCGGGAAAACAATTCCCTCAAGATGCTAATGATTGGCAATTGTGGCATCCAGAAGTTCCTGGGAAACTGAAAAAATTGCATGCAGATGGTTATAAAATTATAATATTCACGAATCAGGCTAGTCTAGGAACTGGAAAAGTAAAAACGAGCGACTTTAAGCTGAAGATTGAAAGGATCGTTAAAAAGATGGGTATTCCCATACAGGTGCGAAGTTTTACATTATCGTTATTGTCATTTTTCCCTTAGACAGTTTTTCACTTAAAAATAATGCATATTTTTTCAAAAGGTATTTATTGCTGTCGGGTACAGTAAATTCCGAAAGCCGTGTACTGGAATGTGGGATCTTTTGGTACAAGAAGTACGTACTTCAATAAACAAATTAAGTTTGATTAAAAAAATATCAAATTTAATAAAAGTATATTATGAATTTTGATATATTTTAGAAAAATGATGGAGTGACAATTCAAAAAGAACAATGTATGTACGTTGGTGACGCGGCTGGTCGTCCGGAACAAAAGGAATCGAAAAGGAAGAAAGATCATTCCTTGGCTGATAGGTTATTGGCTATAAATTTAGGATTGGATTTTTACACTCCAGAAGAACATTTTCTTGGGCATAAAGTTGCTAAATACAATCCACCGGCTTTTCATCCGAAAGATGAGGTGAACAAAAAGACTCATATTTCCGATCCCCCAGATGCAGAAATCACCAAAAAGGAGCAAGAGGTACATTTAAATACCTTTCTCATTTTTATGAATCGTGTAGATTATTTAAAGAAGATTAGAGTCGCATTTTTAAATTTTTTAAACAGGTTATTGTTATGGTCGGAAGCCCCGGATCGGGAAAGTCTCATTTTGCCAAAACTTATTTGACTGGTTATCACTACGTAAACAGAGACACGTTGGGTAGTTGGCAAAAATGTGTGGCCGAGACAGAAAAAGCTTTGCTTTTAGGAAAAAACGTAGTTGTTGATAATACTAATCCGGATGAAGTTTCAAGACTGAGGTACATTGAAGTGGGCAAGAAACACAAAGTTCCAGTAAGATGTTTCGTGATGGCA
>JAUELO010000353.1:1501633-1513305 GCA_032357855.1 Amphibolips quercusostensackenii
TGGATAATAAGATCCGCCCTGTGAGAAGGTGGTAGAGTAGGACGAGAATGTCGGCTGGGTAGGAGTGCTGAGATACGACATTCGTGCTGTGGTTTTAACTCTTGGTTATATTCGTAGTTATGAAACTGCCGGATTCAAGGAACCTCTACCGAGAGGGTGTCTTCTCGTATGTTTACCCCACTGTTCTCAAGTATAGGTGCTCAGACCAACCCTAACAAACTTCCGCGGATCCCAAAAAATTTATGTAAACCAACATCGTAAAATTCTCGACAAAATTGCAGACCACACTAAAAGTCTTGATTGTTAAATATTTCCCAGCCCGCCATTTTGAAAGAACTAAAAAGAAACAATTATTCATCCCATGAATGCATTGGTCTCTTTTTATTATCAGAGAAATATTTCAAATATGGTGCGCAGATTATTTCTTAAAAATGTATTGCACAGGCTATTTCTCGGTTTTTCGGGTAAAAAGTAATATTTTTCCCGGTTGACTTTTGAGCATTTATGATAATAATTATCTAATACTAAATGCTTTATTATGAAATTTTGAAAATTATTAAACATTATAGAACTCGAAAATAAAATATATAATGCAAGCCTTTCAGGTAAAAATGTTAGCAGCAATATCGGCATGCAAAAAACTGAAGGTCGGCAAGGGTAAAATAGAAGATCACTAATTTTACATTTTACCCTCACCGATCTTTATTTTTTGTATGCTGGCAAGGATACCCCCAGAATTTTTACCTAAAACGCTTTTGTTTTTTCTGCGTTCTTTCTAAACGAAACATACTGCATTTTCAACAAATCAGTTGAATTTTAAAACAAAAAAGATTAATTTTCAACAAAATAGTTGAATTTTCAACCACAAAATTAACTTTCAACCAAACAGTTAAATTTATAAACAAAAAGTTAAACTTCCCAAGTAAAACAGACGAATTTTCAACAAAAAAGTTGAATTTTTAACTAAAAAGAACCTACGAAAATGAATCATCAATCAAATAGTCGAGTTCCTAATATAAAAATTAAAGCTTAATAAAAAAATAAATAAATGAATGTGTTGCATTTTCAAGTAAATAGTTGAATTGTCAAACCAAAAAGACGAAAATTTTAGAAGACAGTTGAATTTTTAGACACAAAACATTACTTTTTTACCCAAAGATGAACTTCTGATACAAAAGGATGGTTTTCCAAAAAGGCGAAGGTTGAAACAGTCGAGCTTTCGATAAAAAAAAGACTTTTGAACAAAGTAATAGAATTTTTAACAAAATAGTAGAACTTTTAACCAAAAAATATGACTTTATATTATGGATATAATTATGGACCTGAAATATGATAGTACACTTCACAATTAAAAAGAATTAAATTTCAATCCAAAAAGATGGCTCTTTTGTCAAAAGATGGATTTCCAATTCAATAGTTTGAATTTTCTATCCAAAACGACAAATTTTCAACCAAAGATTTTAATTTTTGACCAAACTATATGAGTTTTTAACAAAGTAGTTGAATTTTTTATAAAATAACTTAATTTTCAACAAAACAATTTAATTTTTAACAAATTAGTAGAATTTTTACACAGAAGAGATTAATTCTAAACGAAAAATATAATAGCAGACTTTTCAAATAAAAAGAATAAACTTTTCACAAAACAGATAAATTTTCAACAAAAAAAGATTACACTTTTGACAAAATTGTTCAATTTTAAGGAAATTAATTTAATTTTCAACAAAGTAGTAAAATTTTTACCCATAAGAGAATAATTCTGAACGAAAAATATAATAGTAGACTTTTTAAATAAAAAGAATTAACTTTTCATTAAAAAAAAAGAATTTTCAACGAAAAAAGATTGATTTTCTACCATAAGATGAATTTTCAATCCAAAAGGTCGAACTTTGTTTCCAAAAAGATAAATTTTTAACAAAAAACTTAAATTTTCGACTAAAAATATGATCTTAACAAAGTGATTAAATTTTTCAAAAAATAATTAAATTTTAAACAAAAATAATAGAATTTTCACCCAGAAGAGATCAATTCTGAATGAAAAGTATAACAGTAGACTCTTAAGAAAAAAAGAATAAACTTTTACCCCAAAAACTTGAATTTTTAACGAAAAAAGATGAAATTTTCAACAAAATTATTAAATTTTCGACCAAATGGTAGAATATTTTACCGAAATGACATTACCGACAAAACAGTTAAATTTTCAAACAAAAGAAATAAATTGTGAACTAGAAATATAAATGTATAAAGATAATATATATATAATTATATACATACAAATTTTATATAAATTATATATAATATAAATTATAAATATAATTCAACTCACATTAAGGTGAAAAAACAAGAAAAAGGTATATTTCTTTAAAACAAGGGAAAATACGTAATTAAATTAGAGTAAGAATAATTAATTAAACCTAATTAATTAATTCAAAATAATTAAGAGTTAATTGAATTTCAGTTGAAGGACAGCGACAAAAAATGACACAGTTGTGTGTATAATTAAACTGAAAAAAATTAAGATTCATTCACGTAAAATGTTATTATTACATTTTTAGTTGAAATAATTAATTTTTAACCAAATAAATAAACTTTTAACTACGATAACGCATCTTCCACCAACAAAATAAATTTTCAACTAAATAGTGAAAAGTTACATCCAGAAGAATTACAAAAAAATAATTTTCAACAAAAAATACAATAGTTTAATTTTGAGTTTGAGAAATAAGTTTTAAACTGAATAAATTAAATTTTTAACAACGTAGTTATATTTTCAACCAAATATATAATTTTCAGCAAAAAAGATAAAATGTCTTTAAAAAAAATCGACAAAAAATGGAATAGTGAAATTTCTGATTAAAAAATTAATTTTCAATAAAAAAGACTCATTTTCAATTGAAGAAATGAAATTTCCACCAAAAAGATTAATTTTTCACCAATGGGGAATATTAAAATAAAATAAAAATTTCTCACAAAATATCTTAATTTTTAATGGTATTTTCTACCTAATAGTTGAATTTTTAACCAAAAAAAGATTAAATTTAACAAAGTAGATGATTTTTCGACTCAAAAAGATAAATTTTCAACAAAAAAAATATACTAGTTTAATTTTTAGTCAGAAAAATAAGTTCTTAACTAATTAAAATAAATTTTTCACGAAATAGTTGAACTTTTAACCAAATAGATAAGTTTTCAATCAAAAGGGTAAAATACCTATTTAAAAAAAAATTCGACAAAAACTGTAGTTAAATTATTATTTTAACAAATTAATTTTCAATAAAAAACTTATTTTCAACCAAAGAAATGAATTTTCAACCAAAAAGATTAATTTTCTCAAACAAATAGTTGAATTTTCAATCAAAGAAGATTGATGTTTAACCAAACATGAAATAGTTAAATTTTTAGTTAAGAAGATTGATTTTTAGTTTCAAAAAAACTAATTTTCAAGTCAAAGAAATTAATGTTGAACCCCAAAGATTAATTTTCTACCCAAAATGATTAATTTTCAACAACAAAAATGAAATTTCAAAGAAAAATGTGAAGTATTTACCAAGAAGACCAATTTTCTTCCACCAAAGACAAGGTTTCAACAACATACAGAAATTTTCATCCAAATAGTTGAATTTTCAACTGAAGAAGATAAATGTTCAAACAAACACGAAATAGTTAAATTTTTAGTTAAACCAAATTAATTTTAAACAAAAAAAAAAGAACGAGTTTTAAACAAAATAGTTCAATCCTTATTCAACAAAATGAATTTCTAACAAAGTAGTTTAACTTTAAACTATTTTGTTAATTTTTAAATGAAAGACAAACTTTCAATGAGAAATTTAATAGCTGAATTTTCAGTTAAAAATGATAAATTTTCATAAAAAAATGGTATAGTTAAACAAAAAAAAAAATGATCTCCGGAGTTGCTCACATAATGCTCAAAATTCAAGGCTGATTCCTGGTTTTCCCTGTCATTGGCAACCCTGCACTTTGCTACAGTGTTTCTTTGTAAATAAATATTTTTTTTTACGTTAGGAGAGAGTAGAATAGGTGGTGGCTGCAGGACAAATTCGCATGTGCAAGAGATGGCGCACAACAGGAGGAATTGGGGAAGGGGTGAATTTTTTCGTTGGAGTGGGAACTCAGGAGTAGCCGCGACGAATAAAAGGGAAATGTATGGAAGGAAAGATCTAATTTGTTCTTGTCTGTGGCTGCTTTCGCGGGGAGCCAAAATTAATATTCATAAGCGTCCAGAGAGGTCCCGAGGGCGGGGTCAACTTACATGTATCTTTCGCTACTGACCCGAACCCCCATAGCCCCACCCTCTACTCTTAACCAGCACCGTGATAACGGTCAGGAATTAAAATACTGCCCAGAGGTTTTAACCCTTCTTCGTTTGGTCGCCATCACGTTCAACATCCTTTGTTCATCTCAGATACAAATAGGGAAATAATAGGGGAACAAAATTTTTTTTAAAGTAATATAGATACCATATTCCTAAGATTTCAAGGCGAAATATATTGTATTTTCAACAAAATACTTGAATTTTTGACCAAAAATGATTTTCTACCTGAATAGATGAATCTTCATGAAAAGAGTTTAGTTTTCAAGCTCGAGAATCGAATTTTTCTAAAACAGTTGACATTTAAGCCCGGCAAGTTGAAATTTTAACAAAACTACCAGAAAATATTTATTCAAAAAAAAAAACTTGCATTTTCAACCAAAAATTATTTTCTACCAAAAGGATGACTTTTTTATCAAAAGAGTTGATTTTTCAAGCTATAGAGTCGAATGTTTTCGAAAACAGTTGCCTTTTAAACCCACATAGATGGATTTTCAACAAAAAAAAAGAAAATTTTCACCAAAAAATATCGATTTACAACCAAATAGTTGAACTTTCTAGAAAAAGTGAAAAATGTACAAAATAATTTTGCATTTTTTAGAAGACAGTTAAATTTTTAACACAAGAAGGTGAGTTTTCAACAAAAGTCTATTTTTAAGAAAGAATTTTGATTTTTTTACAAAAAAAACGAAACTTTAAAGAAAATAGATGAATTTTCAAACAGATAGTTTCATCTTCAACCAAAAAGGGAACAGTTCAATTTCCAGTTACAAGAATAATTAAAAAAAAAAAACGAATTGTTAAACAAAAATATAAATCTTTAATCAAGATTAATTTTCTACCAACAAAGATAAATTTGCAACAAAATAGTTACATTATCTATCAAAGGAATAAATTTTTAACTAAAATTATAAATCTTTACCAACAAAATTAATTTTTAACCAATTATATGTTCATTCTTTTGTTTTAAGACAAGAGTAAATTTATTTCAGCTCAAATGAGAGACAACGATGTGAGCACAAGAAAATCGCGCTGTGTAATTTAAATACAGCTCCAAAGCAGTCAAATTTTTAACTAAATAAGGAGAAATTCCTATCAAAAGAGATGAATTTTCAAATCAAAAAGACGAATTTTTAATAAAAGTGTTGCATTTTCAACCAAGAATTATTTTTTAATAAAAAAAATTCAAGCAAATTGTTACATTTTCAATCTAAATAACGATTTTTTTATCAGACAGGTCAATTTTCAAAAAAACAAGATGAATTTATGACCAGGGAGATTAACTTTGTGAGAAAAAACACGAATTTTCTATAAAAGTGTTGAATTTTTAACTAAAAAACATTTTTCAGGGAAAAAAATTAAACCATATTGTTAAATAAAAAAAAAAAAAATTCTACAAAACAGTTGAATTTTCTACAAAAAAGTTAATTTTCAACCAAAAAGACGAATTTTCAACCAAGAAGAATAATTAACTAACAAAAAAGAAGAATTTTCAACAAAATACTTTAATTTAGAACAAAGATGAATGTGTAACAAAACGCACGAAACTTCAAACGAAAAATGATTAAACTTGAAACAAAAAAAGTTGCATTTTTGAAAATATAGTTGAATTTTTAACCAGAAAAGTGAATCTTTAACAAAAAAGTTATTTAGTAGCCAAGAAGATTTATTTTATGCAAAAACAGACAAATTTTGAATAAAATGCATAAATTTACAAACATATACTTTAATTTTAAACCAATAATGGAATTGTTAATTTTTTATTAAAAAAAAATTAATTTTAAACAAAAAAATGAATTTATTTATGATGTGCAGGGTATGTAAATACAAAATATGTAAGCTTGATCACCAGATTTGACAATGGTATCCTGGGGTTTTTGGGATCACTAATTCCGAATCTAAGGTCCGTTGACCTCCATCATATCAGGTTTAAGGTCATTTGAAGTTCAAACGGTCAGACAGCCGATGAAAAATTCAGAAAAATACATCCGTAGGTTTTTAGGGTCGCTGAATTCGAACCCGAGGTCCGTTGACTCCTATCACATAAGAGTCAAGGTCATTTTTTCAGCTCTACCTAAAAATAATATTGAGTTGACTTTGAAATGACCTTTACCTGCCATTCAGCTGTTAAAGAAACCTTATATTCGGATTCGGCGTTTCGATGAAAAAAAGTAAAAAAGACGATAAAAAAAATACTGAAAATACATATATAAGTTTTTGGAAACGCCGAATCCGAATTTGGGGTTTATTTAACAGCTCAATGTCAAGTAAAAGTTTTTGGGGTCGCTGAATCCACATTAGAGAATATTTTTATCCCTTGAAGTCATATCGAGGTATTTACAGGGGTGGAAACGGATGATAGGTAGAATGGTAAAGGGATTTGAATTGAGCGACCCCAAAAACCTAAATATCTATTTTTTAGGAATTTTTTATCGTTTTTTTTACGATTTGACCTTCAAATGACCTCGATTTTGATGTGATAGGAGTCAACGGACCTCTTATTCGGATCCAGCGACCCCAAAATCCTATGAATGTATTTTTCTGGATTTTTTATCGGCTTTTTTACCGTTTGAACTTCAAATGACCTTGAACCTAACGTGATGGAGGTCAACGGACCTCGGATTCGGAATCAGCGATCCCAAAAACCCAAGTATACCCTAGTCAAGTCTAGTGATCAAGCTTACATATTTTTTATTTACATGCCCTGCACATAAATAATTAATGACCCCCCCCCCAACCTCATTAAGGAGGGGGGGTGGAAAGGCTGAAAATGGAGAATAATAGTAAAAGTAGTTCATAGAGAGTTTATAATGTATTTCATCAAGTAAATACAAGTTTGACAGTGTTAAAATTCTAACTAGAATTAAATTTCCAACCAAAAAAGAAGAATTTGTAACAAATTGAAAAAAATGTCATAATTGACATATTTATATGTATAGAATCATTCCACATCAGGACGGCAACTCTGCACTTTAAGTCGCAAAAAACCTTTTAGCGACTTAATATGTTAATTTTTATAGGAAAATAACCGACACGTACATTTTGGATTAGAGAAAAATAAATTTCTACAAAGTTATGGATAATATCCGTAACTTCGTGGAAAATATCTTTATCAAACATTATTTAAATGTTGATGTCCATTTTTGAAAATTCAAAAATTTGTTTTTAAAATTTTATAGTTTTTTTTACCTAATTTAGATATTTGAATTTTCTTTTTTGATTCCACAGTGAGTTTTACCGACTGCTTTCAAAATGAGCAAAGCGACAACGAGTTGTTTGAAAATGTAAAAAGCCGATTTTCACAAAAAACATACACTTATATTATTTGCCAATTTTTTTGTCTGGCCTTCCATCAGGCCCTCCAGTAAGTTTTATGCAGGCTTACTCATTTTTGTAGTCAGGAGAATCATTTTTCATAAAATCAAATATAGTATTTTTTCAGAAAAAACGAAAGATACATGCAACAGACATATTTTAATAAAAAAAGTTTGCACATCTATAAAAGTTCTACAAAAAGTACCTCTTAATCTTTTGTGATATCTGGTACTGTTTACGAGAAAAATGCGAAAATTATATTTTCAGTAAAAAAATTCTCCTGGCTTCAAGAACGGCGCAGTCAGCATAAAGTTGATAGGGTGCATTCCTTAAGCAGTAACTTTTTAAACTTTACAAAAATTCAAAGAAAGAAATACAGACGATTTTTTTTAAAAAACACACCTTTTTTGTTTTTTGCAATATTAAAATAATGTGCATTTGTTCCAAAAGCATACAATTTTGAAGAAAAAATATGCGAGTTTTTGAAAAATGAATATCAAAATTAGAATTATTGATCGGCATAGCAGGATCTATTCTTATTGTTAAAATATTTCGTTTGAGTGATGACATTTTTGAAGAATTAGTTTTATTAAAAAAAAAAGAAATTCTACTCAAATTTTGTTTTCTAGAATTACTAATAGTTTAAAATAAAAAATGGTTTACGGATTATTATTAAAATTTTTTTTATTAATTTACATAAATTAAAATATAATTTTCAAGTATGAAAACATTTGAAAATAAAAATATAAGAAAATATCTAAAGCTTTTGGAATTTAAAATGACGTATTAAAAATTTTATAAAAAGTAATGCCACGGTAACGCGTTATTTTTTTCAGTAAAGATAACGCTAACGACTTATTTATTTTTTATTTTTTTGAAAACGGTAACGCGTTAAAAATTTTAAGGAAATACGGCCAATGAAAGCAAAATTTGGAATAATTCAGCCAATGAAGGCAAGTTCGAGAATAATCCAGACAATTAAGTCCAAATGGGACATGGTCCTGCCAATCAAGGCAAGATTGGGAAAAATTAGCCAATGAAGTCAAGATCGGACATGATCCAGCCAGTGAAGGCCAGATAAAAATGATTATGCATCTAAACCAATATTTTGCACAATCTAGCTAATGAAGACAAGATTGGTCATGGTCCAGCCAATGAAGGCAAGATTAGGAAAAATTTAGGCAATAAAGTCAAGATTGGACATGATCCAGCAAGTAAACGCGAGATTGGAAATGATTTTGCCAATAAAACCAATATTTAGAAAAGTCCAGCTAATGAAAGCCAGATTGAGAATGATCCAGACAATGAAATCAATATTGTGCATTGTCCAGCCAGTGAAGGCCAGATTGGAAATAATTTTGACAATAAAGGCAAGATTGGGAAAGATCCAGCTAATAAAATCGACATCATCCAGTCGATAAGTAAAAGTTTGGAAACGGTCCAGACGAGGTCAAGGTTATTTAGAAAATCAAAGATGATCAATATAAAGGTAACGCGTTAACTTTTTTTCAGTAACATCAACGTTTACACGTTACTTCTGACTAGCAATATGTTAAAAACTGAAAATTTGACATTATTTTTCGTAAACAATGTGATCAAAATGAATGGGGATTTGTTCGCAAAAGACGTTAAAATCTCTACGACTCAGGAGCTCTGGGAGAAGTATCTCGTAAGTTTTCGTAAGTAACGAAGGACCTTAAAGCCACCGCGAACTCTCAGCGTTACTACGGGATGGTGTCAGAGGTTATACGTATTTCGTAAGTCGGTGAGAGCGAGAAGTTCTCGTTCTAAATTTCTACTTCCCCACCAAGGCGGGCAGTGTTTCGTGCGTGGGGTGTTTGTGGTTCGCGCGTTACCAGCGTGCCTTAATGGATTTTGCTTTAATTGTAAGATATCTCGGGAGTTCCTTCAAGCACGCTTACGAACCTCCCTGTAAGCTCGTTTGGATCTTATCGTTAACTTTCACAGCTAAGTATTGCAAATAAATTCTTTGAACGTTCTTCCCAAGTCTTCTTATCTCATCCTTAAGGTTTAGAGACAACAAAAATAAGTCTATAAAATCATCTCGGTCTATAAAATCACGATCTCCTGGTCCATTGCTGTTTACGTCACACCCTGTAACGTATTATAAGCATATTATTTATGCTTATATTATTAATCATAGCTATTTTCATACTTATAATTTATATGAACAGTTTTGAAAGAAAAGGATTATGTATTTATAAAAACGCACAAACAAGTGCATATTCATTTTCATCCATCAAAATAATATCGATAGTCTAAACTCTGCAGTACTAACCACGCGCAGTTTAGACATCTTGACTTTTCTATACACCGCTAAAACAAAATCACTTCTTGCCTACGAATCTCCGGACGCAGGACATAAAAATTAACCACGAAACTATATGGAGGATGGAACAATTACCAATTCCTGAACTTTAGGGACAACACCCTTAGGTACCACGCCTTCAGACCTAGACACCTGGATATCGATTGATTTCGCTTTTTACATTCCTCGACATCAAATTTTTGGTTGTCAAGTATTTGCTTCTGATCACATATGAATCCAATCTATAATAACCCCGGAGCAGAATTATACCATTTTTAGTAAAATTCGAACATCAAATATCAGATAGACTCGGGTCATTCAAAACCAATTTCCAGTGGTCGCCATCAAATCTTAATTATAAAATTAAAAGGTGTTAGTTGTGTATTATTTTTAGAAATTGATAGCCCCGGGCAGAAACGTTCACAGTTTTGGTCGGGTGTCCGTCCGTCCGTCGTACTTTTTACCAAGGAGGAGAAGTAAGGGAAAGTTATAGGAAATGATAGAAAAAGAAGAAGGGGAGGAGAGACGAAAAAAAGAGGAGGGACTGGGGGTGGTGAGGGGAATGTCGGAGGGGGAAGTAGGGAAAGTGAAGGAAAATGAGTGGACGATGAAGCAGGGGAAGTGATGCGAGCGGAACTACAGGAATCAAAAGAAGGGGAATGAGTGGAATTGAGGAGAAATAAAATATTGAGAAGTAAGGGGAAATAGAGGATAAAGAAGTAAAAGGGTAGGTAGGTAGGGAAAAAGAGCCTTATCTGTAGAAGTGAGGAGATGGTGAAGTAGATGAGGAAGCAGTTGGGGAAGTGAGGGAAAGCAAAGGTTAGTCTCCGGAGAGGAAGTAGGAAAACGCAGGAGGAGTAGGGGAGGAAAAATATGGAAGGGAGAGGTTTAAGTAACTTAATTAACGTCTAAATAGGCTACGAAACTCATTTTTTTTTGGCGCCTTGCACCTAGAAAGAGGAGTTTCGTCACAGCGCCTACTTTCACTAATTTTTTCTGTGTTGGGCCACAATACTTCACTCTGAAATGACAATGATCACGCTCAAATTTTTTGAAATTGCTTTTAATGACAAAATAGGTGGAATCCAGACATGGTATTCTAGGATTCAAATGTAAAGGGTAACTAAGGGCGTACATTTTGTCTCGGAGAAGTGACGTTAGACATTAGCCGTAATATTCCGGCGCAGGAATGCTCCTGCGTCAGCCGGCACCACCCAAAGTGGTTATTTGTTACGTTATTATACACGTTTGATACACAACATATGAAAAGCATTCCTTCTTGTGGGGAGTTTCCACACTGCAATCGTCGTGCTCTCTATAATGTGAGACGATTTAAATTGTAAATTTCCAGCAATTCGTAACCAAGGTCCATTACTTTTAAATCACTAGCATAAGCTATATACTTATGGTTAAATCTCATAATTCAATAAGTAAGGGTCTATTCAAAAACTTTTTACTAAAACAGTGGAATAAATTCTTTTAAGTAAAATTAATGTATAGGTATCATTTTGATTTTAATATGAAACGCTAACGATTTCAAGTAGAAATTAAAAAATTTCATTTGTAATGAAATAGTTGAATTTCAAAAAAAAAAGATTAATTCTTTAAGAAAAGAAGTGAACTTTCAAGTAAATGAATGAATTTTCAACAAACAACAAAAATTAATTTTAAAACAAACAGTTGCGTTTACAACCAAAT
>JAUELO010000353.1:1697701-1709382 GCA_032357855.1 Amphibolips quercusostensackenii
AATTATTCTTAATCACATTAAACAAAATATAAAAGTGTTTTTTTTTCTGAATATATACACTAATATTAAAACACGACTTTTTGGTTCAGGAACAGAACGCACACTGAGACAAGTGTCTCATTACACCCTAAACCTGAAAGAAAACGGAGACAACAGTTTCATATAAAAGAGATCGTAAAAGCCAAGTGTTACAAAAATACCTAAAAGAATTTATTAAAAATATTTTGACAATTTTATAAAATAAATTTTTCAGTGTTATATTGATAAATCTATTATTTTAGTAATTTCGTTTTCAAGAAAGTTTTCTAAATTTTTTATTTCCTAGTAAACGTTCCATTCAACAAAATTATTTTAAATCAGTGTCTTCAGAAATATTAAAGATTATTTTAATAAATAATAAAGTGAAATTCGTGAATAATTTAAACGTTATTGTAGTTTTTTATACACAGTATACGTATTCTATGAACCTTAATAAAGTATTTAAAGAATCTTCCTTACACTACCATTATTGCAGGTATCAAGGGTGATGCTTTCATACATGGAAAGTCTTTGAATAATGTGATTTAGTTATACATGAAACATCCCTCTGGCAACCACACTTTAGTATGTACTGGAATGCAATATTATAACTTCTTATTCAAATAAATTATTTTTTCGATTGTAATGAAGTAATTTTTCTTAAACTTTTGTAAGTGCACGAAATCACACAACAGAAGTCTATTTTTTAATAATTACATAATTTGTAAATAATAGTGTATAACATGGATATTTATAAGGAATAGCCTGACAGTTGCACATGGTGTTCTTTCGTATACCTATACGGTTAATTAAATGGGGTTGGCTCATTAGTAACTGTCTATATGCAAGGCGACGGGAGAGATGCGATCGGGGATGGTCCCAAGGTGATTTATCCGTCACGATGGATCGCAGATGTTCGATATACGTGCCACATCAATTCGATTACTGTATAATTAAAGCGACGAAGCAAGCGTGAATCAGCCTCCACAGCCCCTTGCACTTAAAATCATTGAATAATTCTTCACCTCTGGTTCAAAAAATTTTTCCATTTGAAATTCACTCGATTATTTTCCGAAAATTCTCTTTTGACGACCCAAGATTTTTTTCAAATTGACTGCATCTCAGAATTCAACGAGCCAAGGCAAAGACCTGGTTCGGGAATGTCGACGTTAACGGTCTGTTTAAATTGTGCGTTTAATTACAAGTAAGAGACACTCGTGAGAAAATTTATCGGTCACTGTTTTCCGACCAACCCCTTCGCTCCTAATCTATGCGGCATTCGTGCTGAATATGCCGTTAGTTCAGTCTTCCTAAAGACACCTAAATGTTGCCTTAACCTTTCATATTACACCACTAATTAATTCCTATTATGAAAATTAATACATGATAAACAATTTTTATTTTTATTAAATTTGAAAAACACAATAGTAATTGTAAGCAGGGTAATCGCTGATCAAAGAAACCAGGGAAAAGTTAGGGAATCTTGATGGTCAGGAAAAGTCAGTGATTTTGAAAAAAAAAACTGCAAGTCAAGGAACTTCTGTGAGAAGCAATTTCAGCAACTGTCAAGAATAATCAGGGATGCTACACAGCCACTTTTAGAGACTTTATTTCTTAAATCACTTTTCTATCACTTCATTAAGATAAACTTACCATCGTAACTTTTTAGAATGAAAATATCACTTTAGCCACTTTTCTTTCAATAAACTAATTCACTAATTTTTCAAAAGATTTTTGAAAGATTTAAAAAAAAAGAAATATTCTAGGCAATTTTGAAAGATTCCAAGATATTTTTTATTGATTTTAATAATGTGAAGTGATTTTAAAAGGTTTTAAAGATTTTAGGATATTTTTAAACTTCCAAGGAATTTTAAAACGCTTCAAAAAGTACCTAGAGGTTTTCAAAGATTTCAAAGCATTGAAAATATTTAAGGACATTTAAAAAATTCCAAGAAATTTAAAGAAATTTACAAGGATTCTAATGATTTTAAGGGATTATAAGAGAATGTGGGGTTTCAAACAATTTTCTAAAATTTTGGAATATACAGAACGATTTTATAATACCTATTAGGTTTTAGGATATTTTCAAAGATTTTAAGAAATTTTCAACGGATTTCAAAAAATTTAAGGGATTCCAGAGAATTTTAAAGATTTCACGATATTTTAAATAATTCAAAGGTATTTTCAATAGCCTAAAAAATTTCGAGGAATTACCAAAGATTTAAAAAAATCCTTCAAAATCTCTTGAAAATTTTCAAATGTCTTCCGGAACCCATAAAATCTTTTAAAATTTCCTAATACATTTAAAATACCTTTGAATTATTGGAATTAATTATAAATACCTTAAAATCTTTCAAAAATTTTTAAAATATTAAAAAACCTTTGGACCTTTTGAAAGCTCTTAGAAATGCTTCAGCATCTTTTATAATATCCTTAAAAATTTCAAATCCATTGAATCCCAGTAAATTGCAGAAACAAATTCAAAATTTCTTAGAATATTTTTTAATACCATAAAATATTTAAAAGCTGTTGAAATTCCTTCACGTTATTAAAATCAATTAAAAATATTTAGAAATCTTTTAAAATTCCCTAGAATTTTTTAAATGCTTTTAAGTCTTTTAAAATCCCATTAAATTTTTGTAGGGAATTAAAAAAAATGTGAAGGAATTTTCAAATTATTTGAAAAATTTCAAGGAATTTCCCAGAATTTTAATAACTTTAAGGGATCTTAAGGTTTTAGAATATTTTTAAAAATTGCAAGGAATTTTTAACGGATTTCAATCAATTTAAGGGATTTCAGAGAACTTTTAAGATTTTATGATATTTTGAAAAATTCGAAGGTATTTTCAGAAGCCTTAAAAAATTTCGAGGAATTACAAAAGATTTGAAAAAATCTTTGGAAACCTCTTGAAAATTTTTTACTGTCTTTCTAAAGCCTAGCAATCTTTTTTTATTTCCTGAAACATTTAAAATCCCTTTGAATTATTGAAATTAATTAAAAATACCTTCAAATCTTTTACAATTCTTAAAAATATTAAAAAGCCCTTGGACCGTTTGAAAGCTCTTGAAAATGCCTCAGCATCTTTTATAATATTCTAAAATATTTTAAATTCATTAAAATCCCAGTAAATTGCAGAAATAAATTTGAAATTTCTTTGAATATTTTTTAATACGCTAAAATATTAAAAATCTGTTGAAATTCCTTCACGTTATTAAAATCAATATAAAATATCTAGAAATCTTTTAAAATTCCCTACAATATTTCAAATGCTTTTAAATCTTTCATAATCCCATTGAATTTTTTTAGGTAATAAAAAAAAATGCGAAGGGATTTTCAAATTATTTGAAAAATTTCAAGAAATTTCCAAAAATTTTAACGATTTTAAGAAATCGTAAGGTTTTAGAATATTTTAAAAGATTTTAAGAAGTTTTCGACGGATTTTAAGAAATTTAAGAGATTTTAGAGAATTTTAAAGATTTTATGATATTTTGAAAAATGCACAGGTATTTTCAAAGCCTTAAAAAATTTCGAGTAATTACAAAAGATTTTAAAAAATCCTTGGAAATCTCTTGAAAATTTTTTAATGTCTTCTGGAAGCTTCGAAATCTTTTAAAATTTCCTGAAACATTTAAAATCCCTTTGAATTATTGGAATTAATTAAAAATACACTAATATCTTTTAAAATTCTTCAAAATATTAAAAAAACTTTGGACCGTTTGAAAGCTCTTGAAAATGCCTCAGCATCTTTTATTCTAAAATATTTCAAATTCATTGAAATCTCACTAAATTGCAGAAATAAATTCGAAATTTCTTTGAATATTTTTTAGTACCCTAAAATATTTATAATCTGTTGAAATTCCTTCACCTTATTAAAATCAATTTAAAATATCTAGAAATCTTTTAAAATTTCCTAAAATATTTTAAATCCTTTCAAAACTTTTGAAATCTCATTAAATTTTTGTAGGAAATTTTGAAAAATTTGAAGGAATTTTTAAATTATTTAAAAAATTTGAAGAAATTTCCAAGAATTTTAATGATTTTAAGGGATAGTAAAGTTTTAGGATAGTTTAAAAAATTGCAAGGAATTTTCAACGGATTTCAATAAATTTAAGAAATTTCAGAGAATTTTTAAGATTTTATGATATTTTGCAAAAATTCTAAGGTATTTTCAATAGCTTTAAAAAATTTCGAGGAATTACTAAAGATTAAAAAAAATCCTTGGAAATCTCTTGAAAATTTTTAAATGTCTTCCGGAAGCCTTGAAATCTTTTAAAATTTCCTGAAACATTTAAAATCCCTTTAAATTATTGAAATTATTAAAAATACCTTAAAATCTTTAAAAATTCTTTAAAATATGAAAAAAAACTTTGGACTGTTTAAAAGCTTTTGAAAATGCCTCAGAATCTTTTATAATATTTTTAAATATTTCAAATCCATTGAAATCCCAGTAAATTGCAGAAATAAATTCAAAATTTCTTAGAATATTCTTTAATACCCTAAAATATTTAAAATATGTTAAAATCCCTTTACGTTATTAAAATCAATTTAAAATATCTAGGAATCTTTTAAAATTCCCTAAAATATTTCAAATCCTTTCGAATCTTTTGGAATCCCACAAAATTTTTGTAGGGAATTTTGAAAAATTTTAAGGAATTTTCAAATTATTTGAAAAATTTCAAGGAATTTCCAAGAATTTTAATGATTTTAAGGGATTGTAAGGTTTTAGAATATTTTCAAACATTTCAAGAAATTTTCGACGGATTTCAATAAATTTAAGAGATTTTAGAGAGTTTTAAAGATCTTATAATATTTTGAAAAATTTAAAGGTATTTTTGAAAGCCTTAGAAAATTTCGAGGAATTACAAAAGATTTTTGAAAATTCTTGGAAATCTCTTAAAAATTTTTTAATGTCTTCCTAAAGCCTTTACATCTTTTAAAATTTCCTGAAACATTTAAAATGCCTTTAAATGATTGGAATTAATTAAAAATACCTTGAGATCTTTCAAAATTCTTTAAAATATTAAAAAAACTTTGAACCCTTTAAAAGCTCTTGAAAATGCCTCAGAATCCAAGTAAATTGCAGAAATAAATTAAAAATTTCTGAAAATATTTTTTAATACCCTAAAATATTTAAAATATGTTCAAATCCCTTGACGTTATTAAAATGAATTTAAAATATTTAGAAATCTTTTAAATTTCCTCAAATATTTCAAATCCTTTCAAATCCCTTTAAATTTTTTTAGGGCATTCAAAAAAATGTGAAGTAATTTTCAAATTCTTTGAAAAATTTCAAGGAATTTCTAAGAATTTTAATGATTTTAAGGGATCGTAAGGTTTTAGAATATTATAAAAGATTTCAAGGAATTTTCAACGGATTTTAATAAATTTAAGGGATTTTAGAGAATTTTTAAGATTTTATGATATTTTAAAAAATTCGAAGGTATTTTCAAAAGCCTTAAAAAATTTCGAGGAATTACAAAAGATTAAAAAAAATCCTTGGAAATCTCTTGAAAATTTTCTAATGTCTTCCTAAAGCCTTGCAATCTTTTTGGATTTCCTTAAACATTTAAAATCCCTTTAAATTATAAGAATTAATTGAAAATACCTTAAAATCTTTCAAAATTCTTTAAAATAATAAAAAAACTTTGGACTGTTTGGAAGCTCTTGAAAATGCCTCAGAATCTTTTATAATATTCTAAAATATTTGAAATCTATTGAAATCTGATTAAATTACAGAAATGAATTTGAAATTTCTTTAAATATTTTTAACACCCTAAAATATTTAAAATCTGTTGAAATTTCTTGACGTTATTAAAATGAATTTTAAATATCTAGGAATCTTTAAAATTCCCTAAAATATTTCAAATCCTTTCCAATATTTTAAAATCCCATTAAATTTTTGTAGGAAATTTAAAGAAATTTGAAGGACTTTCCAAATTATTTACAAAATTTCAAGGAATTTTCAAGAATGTTAATGATTTTAAGGAATCATAAAGTTTTAGAATATTTTAAAAGATTTCAAGAAATTTTCGACGGATTTCAATAAATTTAAGGGGGTATTCTGGTGTAAAAATAAAAAAAAAATGGATAATTTAAAAATATATTTCCAAAGTTCAACTATTTAAGGATATATCTACAAGAGGATTTTTCAAAATTCAAATTATTTTTGGAGATATAGGTATTTTTCTGACGCGGCATCCAAACTGGCTAGGCCGGAACTAATCGAACAAAAGACATTAAGGATTCTCCGTCTATCCTTTCAAATCTTTTGGGATTCCATTAAATTTTTGTAGGGAATTTTGAAAAATTTGAAGAAATTTTCAAATTATTCGAAAAATTTCAAGGGATTTCCAAGAATTTTAATGATTTTAAGGGATCATAAGGTTTTATAATATTTTAAAAGATTTCAAGAAATTTTTGACAGATTTCAATAAATTTAAGGGATTTTAGAGAATTTTAAACATTTTATGATATTTTAAAAAATTGGAAGGTATTTTCAAAAACCTTAAAAAATTTCGATGAATTACAAAAGGATTATTCAAAATACCTTAGGATTTTTCTAAATTCCCATAAATATTTTAAAACCTTTAAAATATTTTGAATCCCATTAAATTTTTTTAGGGTATTTCACAAGATTCCAAACTATCCTCAAGACATTTAAAAATGATTTTGAGAGATTTTGAAAGCTCTGAAGGTATTTTAATGGATTCATCAGGATTTCAGATAATATCATTAACTTTCAAAGAATTTCAAGGAATTCTGTAATATTTTAACAGATTTCAAAAAATGTATTCACAAAAAGTGAGAGGTTGCGTAGGGCTTCAATAATTTAAAGAGATGAGTGCATTTTTTTGTTTTTTGTTTTGCAATTTATTTGAATTTTCTCGGAAGTCACCTTGAATTCTTGTCAATTCATCCTGAATGCTTTAAAATGCTTTCGAATATTTCTTTGAAATTCCTTTTAGTCTTTTCCATTCACTTGTATTCTTCAAAAATTACTTATTTCTACTCAATGCAATGGATTTTTTTAGTTTATGTTTAATTCATCCTGAAGTTTGGGAGGGAATCAATAGAATTTTCTCAAATTTTCAAATTATTTTCAATTTACTTCGAATTCTTTTTAAATTCACCTTTAATTTTTATGATTTTTATTAAATTCCTTTCATTTACTATTAATTCTTCTAAATTTAATAAAATTTTACTAAAATCAATGAAAGTTTTTGAATTTGAAAATTTTTTTCTAATTCGTTTGATCTTTTTTTTTAACTTTACACCACCAAAAAAGTGTTGGTACATTCCTTTTCACCGTTTAAAAATGTATGCTTCACTTTAATGACGAATATCTGTGCAAAAACTGAATTTGCGACTTTGTGAGTAGGATCATGAACCTACACACAAAATGCACTTGAAAAATTAGAAAATTTTATGTTGAATCCGCCTACCTTGTAATTATTTTACTGAAACATCCAAAAATATCTAGCATTACATTCAAAAGTTTTTTGAGCAAAATGAACATTTTGAAATCTTAAGTTCAACTCTTTGCTAAAAAGTAGAAAAGTGTTCCTAATATACTCGTGCATATAAATTTTTGGGAGCCAAAAGTCCGAGATTCGTCGTTAACCTTCATTTGTTATAAGATGCAACGTCAGATTCCTTTTATTCCATTTATATTATTATTGATTCCACTATTATTATTGATTCCACTAAGATTAATAATCACACTTTTTATTTAGATTTAAAGAGTAGGATATACTTATGATTTTATGGTTTAAAAAATTTTTAGTAACACTTTTCTAAATTTGGCAAAGAGTTGAACTCAAGGTTTCAAAATGTTTTTATTTTGCTTAAACAAACTTGTTGCTTTGAAGCTAAATATACATCAGTTATTTCACTAAAATGATCACGAAAAGGCATATTTGACGTAAAATTGGTTAATCTTTCAAATGATTTGACTTGAAAAGTCGTAGATTCATTTTCTACGCAAATATTTGTCTTTTAAATAATATGAAGGGTGCCAGTACTGCCGCCCAAGGTAAAAAGATACGTGAGTGACTTTGCAGTTTAGTGTTATTCTTTCATATTCGGCAATGGAAAAATCGACCTAATCGACAATGCCATTTACGTATATTTTTAATTTTGGACGGAGTTCGCCGGAGATATCTGCGTTTCACCACGAAAAGTTAACCTCAGTTTAATGTAAACACCTCGAGATTACTCTGCTTAACCGAATTCCAGCAACATTTCGTACCCTCAGTTTTTATGTTACATTAACGGTCAGGGGAAATGAAAAATTAGTCAGGGAAAAATCAGGGCATTTTGAGAATGTAATTTTGCGTCTATCCTCTGTGAGCGACAGATCAATTTCCACAAAAATGTATACAAAGATGGAAAAACGATGATGGAAATAAAATGTAGAATTATTTTGGGAGAGTATATTTTGGGCAAACCTACCGTAAATGTTGGATGCTGAGAATTCTTTTTTCTTGTGAGATGAGTAATGGTAGCTAGTTCAGGGAGTAAATTTACGTCTTCGGGAAAGCCTGCAGTGTTGTCTAATGTTTGCACGCTATTACCTAACTATAGTGTATACTATATACCTTGGCATCGAGATGGTTGGAGTTTCGCTTCTTATTGGGCCAAAATTTATGCCCATAAATCTAAACGGTACGCGTTGAGAGGTTGAATCCTGCTACTAGAGTTTCGCTCCCGCTCCGCAACCCTTAACCAGCTTCAATCTTTCCCTTTCTATATCTTTCGCCTTAGATCTCTCCATCTTTCTCTCCTTTCCCCATAGCCAAATACCCTTTGCGCCTCCTTTCGGCATCTCGACTCCATAGTAAGGTCGTACTTCATAAGCGAATGTATGTAGTAGGTATCATGGTTAAATATATCTAGCTGCTGATAAATAACGGGTGATTTTTGAAAAAAAGGTACTGAGTTTTTTTGCTAAATTCTTTCGATTCCACAATGGCCAAAAAATGAAAACTCTAAATTTGGGTCAAATAGATGAACACTAGATGTAAAATGATCCGACAAGACAAAAATTTTTGTTAAGCTCCAAAATTTCCTGTGTCAAGATCCAACTTTCTTCGAACGTTGTGTAGATTGTAAAAATTTCTCAAAATCGAGAAAATAAATAATTATTGCGGTCATACGTTCATTATATAAAATTTGCATTTGTAAATATAAAATAGATTCTAATTGTATGTTACAAAGATAAAAACCACAATTTGTTTAATCGCCAGTATATAATAAAATATCAATGTTATAAATACCTGTCAGTAAAGAGTAGATAATTTTTATTCCTTATAAACATAAATTACGATAAGGTATAAAATGTCAATAATTTACAAAAATTCAAAAATGACGTCAGAGATTAAAAAATTTTTTTTGATGTCAAAGATTAAAAATTTTTTTTAATTTAATTTTTTTTTATATATTATTATTATTGGTCAATTAGTCGCTTATTAAGCCAAACTTGTTAATATTAAACCTCACCATTCATATCCTTGTTTGTAATTAAGTTCTATAAATTTCTCAAATATTGTGTTTTGTAAGAAGTTATCAACATATTAATAATTAATTACTGAATCTTTTATTAACTAATAAATCATAACATTTATGATTTATTATCAAATATATTAAATACTTTTTAAATTTCTTAATGAACACAATTTGAGAAATTTATTGAACTTAATTATAAACCTACAATCAGCACATGAATTTTTTAATCCAGTGTTCATAAGTTCGACGTCAGAAACGACTAATTGGCAAATAATAATTAATCTGAATTAGAACTTTTGGGTTAGAAAAATTGTGATTATATTAAAAAAGGAATTTTTAAATATGGTTGCTATACCATCAATGAGTATCGAATAAGGTTCAAAAATATTCAATTGGTTTTCTTTTTAAATTCCTTCTTAAGGGCGTTGAAACCATGACCCAACCTCAAAATAGAATTTGCTCATTTTACTCAATGAATACCATCTTATTTAAATAATTAGAACATATTCCTGTTTTGAACCATATCTGTATTCGGAGTAAAAACCGAACACAGATTTGATTTAAAACAGGAATAGGCCCTAATAAGGTAAATAAGATGTGCTTCTAGTCAGAGGCGGCGAAGCCCTAAGGAGTACAGGGGGCAATGCCCCTTCCCCCACAGAAATCGACCAGGGAGGGGCAAAGTATTGATTTACCAAACTGTAAACTCGAATGATTAAATTCATCGAATCGTCGGAACTGGGAAACTTTCAATTCTGTCTTCCTTGTTCAATCTTTGAAATCTATCTGGAATCTTTGTGAAATTATAGAATTCTTTGTGAAATCTTTCAAATCTATCCGAAATCTTTGTGTAATATTTTAAATCTTTGTAACATCTTTATAAAATCTTTGAGAAATCATTTCAATCTTTGCCAAATCTTTATGATATCATTGGAAATCTTTGCGAAATATTTGAAATATTTGGTAATATTTGTGAAATTATTTAAATCTTTTTTTAATCTTTAGAAAATCATTGAAATCTTTTAAACCTATTCGAAATACATATTTGAAATCTTTGTGAAATCATTGAAATCTTTGTCTCTATGTAATCTATCTGAAATATTTGTGAAATAATTGAAATCTTACCGAAATACTTGGAAACACTTGAATTATTTTTGACATATTTGATATTTGTGAAATTATTGAAATCTTTGGGAAATCATTGAAATCTTTGAAATATATCTGAAAGCTTTATGAAATCATAGAAGTCTCTGTAAAATAATAGAAGTGTTTGTGAAATGTTTTTTTAAGTCTATCCGAAATCTTTGAAAATCCTGACAAAATATTCAACATACTTGGTAATATTTGTGAAGTTATTTAAATCTTTGTGACATCTTTTGGAAATAATTGAAATCCTAAATCTTTCTAAAATTTTTGGGAAATAATTCAAATCTTGGTGCTCTTTTTTTAAAATTTATCTAAAATCTTTGTGAGATAATTCAAGTATTTGTGAAATCTTTTACATTTATCTGAAACCTTTGCGAAATATTTCCATTATTTGTGAAATCTTTGAAAAATTATTGCAATCTTTGTCAAATCGTTGTGAAATTTTTTAATCTATCCGAAATCTTTGCGAACCATGTGAAATCTTAGGGTAATCATTAAAATCTTTATGCAATGTTCGAAATCTTCGTTAAGTCTTTGTGAAATAGTTTAAATCCATCCGAAATCTCTGTGAAACCTATGAAATCTTTCTGAAATCTTTGACAATATGAATTTTATACCTGCATTCATTATTCATTATTTACTATTTATTGTTTATTATTTATTATATTCAATATTTTCATAGTATAATATTATTATACTATGTACAAATTGTACCATTCAATATTATAAGTCTATGCCCCTGTCCCTCTCTAGAAAAAAATTCTCCGCCGCTTCTGATTCTAGTATTTATGAAGTAAAATGAAGGAATTCAATTTCGAGGTTGGGTCCTGGTTCCAACGCCCCTAACTAAATTACACTTTAATTTCATTTAAATTACTGAATTAATTAACTAAATGCATATGACACTGAATGAGATTACCAAAACTAATGTTAATTTTTTTTCAGATACTGATGACGCAGAAAAAGAAAAATTAAGTATCGACAATTCTGAATCCGATGATGCATTGCATCA
>JAUELO010000353.1:1733363-1744204 GCA_032357855.1 Amphibolips quercusostensackenii
ATCGATTCCGAGGAATCGAAGAATCGGCACCAAGAATCGATTTTTATAAGGAATCGGAATCGACTTGGCCATCCCTAGGCCAGTATTCATCATGTCACATATCGGTACAGATGTTTTCCGATTTGTTTTGTTTTGTCTGTTTGGTATTTTTGAAAAGAGGTGTACTCAAGTCATGAGAAAAATATGAATGTTGTATTGATAATTGTGAATGGTTTTAGGTTATCTGCCAAGACCTACCCTTCCACAGCTTTATAAGGAAAAAGCCGGCACAATGGCGAAAAACATTAAAGTTATTACAGTCTACTCTCTACAAATTTGATTTTTTTTAGGTTTCATTTAAGTTTTAATCAAATCCTCAACCAAATAGATATATTAAAGAAAAAGATAATCATTCTTCTGCTCAAGTAGATAAATTTTTGACAAAATAGTTAATTTTTAAAGCTAAAAAGATAAATTATTAACCAAAAATGCAACCGTTAAATTTTCACTTCAAAAAACTAAACTTCAACTAAAAAAAATTTGAAACCAGTTGAATTCAACTAAAAAAGTCGAATTTTTAACGAAATAGTTGAATCCTCAAAAAGTGATCAATTTTTCAACAAATAAGGTTAATTTTCTACCCAAATAGTCCAGTTTTCAACAAATAACATACAGTTTCTACAAAATAATTAAATTTTTAACTTATAAAGGAAAAATTTTTAACAAAAAATAGAATAGCTACATTTTTTAATAAAAAAAATAATTTTATACGCACAAAAAAAATAAATTTTTGACAAAATAGTTAAATTTTAAAACAAATAGGTTGGTTTTTATCTAGTTGAATTTTTACCACAGTACTTGAATTTTTAACCAAAGTTTAAATTTTTAACAAAAAAGATAATTTTTAACCATGTAGTTTAATTTTGTATCAAATTCATGAATTTTTTAACCAAAAGACAAATTTTCTAAATACCGTTAAATTTTTGACTAAAATGATAAATTGTTAGCAACAAAGTAATGAATTTTTCACAAATAATTCAACAATAAGCTAAACATTAAACTTTTTGGACAAAGAACATAAATTCCCAGTAAAACATGTAATAGTTAATATTTCGACATGAAAATATTTTTATTCAAAATCGAAAACAGTTGATTTCAATCAAAAAAGAGGTATTTTTAACAAAATAGTTAAATCCTTAACTGAAACAGATTAATTTTTTTGCGAAAAAAGATAAATAGTCAACATAATACATGAATTTCCAAACAAGTACTTAAATTCTCAACTAAAAATATGGATTTCCAAGTAAAAATGGATTAGTTGAATTTTCGTTAAAAAAATTATTTTTTGACCAAAAATAAAATGAATTTTCAACAAATTATTTCAACTTTCTACCAAGTAATTGAATTTTGAATCAAAAACAGATGACTATATACCGAAACAGTTGCATTCTAAACACAATAATTAAATTTTCAACAAAGTTCTAGAATTCTTAGTCAACCGAGATTGATTCTGAAACAAAAATATAATTGTAGACTTTTCAACAAAAAAATTAAATTTTAATAAAAAATAGTTGATTTTTCTTATTGTGTTCTAATAATTTAGTTAAAATCTGTGTGAAAAATAAGAAAAGTCAAAATTTCTTGAGAACAAGGGGAAAAATAAAAATTCTTTAAAAAGGAAGAAATAGTGTGTGCTTTTGTGTCACAAAACATTTTTCACAACGTCCCGTAAGAAAGTTCGACTTTCGATGCCTGTCTAGCGCGTCAAAAGTGGCCGATCGCAGCCTAATTTACTTTCTTTCCGCTAAGTCATCTACTTTCTGCCCTAGGAAAGAAAGTGAATTTCAGTCCTTCTTTTGTTAAATAGTTCAATGAGCGACGACTTCGAGTTAACCAGCCTGATCTATTGCGCGTGCGCCAACCAAAGATTTGAAAAATTTTCAGATTCAAAATTTTTTTAAATTTTAGGAAAATTTTGAAAATTTTTTAGTTTTGAAAATTTAAAAAATTTTTAGAAAATTTTGGAAATTTTTAGAAATTTTTGAAAATTTAAAAATTTTTTGGAAATTTTAAGATTATAGAAATTTACAAATTATAGAAATTTTTGAAAGATCTGAAAATTAAAAAAAAATTTTTATTCTGAAAAATTTTGGAAATACTGTTAATTTTCAAATTTTTTAAAAGTTTCAAATTTTTTCAAAAAGTTTGAGAAATTTTGGGAATTTTACAATTTTTTTAGAAATTTGGGAAATGTGTAGAATGTTTAAAGATTTAAAAATTATTAAAATTTTTGGAAATTTAAAAAATTTTTATGTATTTTTGGAAATTTTTTAAAAGTTTGAAAATTTTTTAAATTATTGAAATTTTTGAAAATTGAACAGTTTTAAAATTATTAAAATTTTTAGGAATTTAAAAAAAAGTGTACAAATTTGGAGAATTAATAGATAATTGAGAAATTTAAAAAATTTTTTAGAAATTCAGGAAATTTTGAAATTTTTTGAAAGCTTGAAACTTTTATTAAAATTTTTGGAAAGATTGGAAATTTTTTAAAAATTTCGAAATTTTTTGAAAATTTTGAAGATATTTTGAAATTTTTGAGGATTTTTGCAGTTTTTAAAAATTTCAATGTTTTTTTTAATTTTTCGAAATTTTTTGAAAGTTTGTAAATTTTTAAAATTATTAAAATTTTTGGAAATTAACAAATTTTTAAAATTATTTATATTTTTGGAAATTTTAAAAAAGTTTAGAAAATTGGGGAATTTTAGAAAATTTGAGGAATTTTGGCAATTTTTGGAAATTAGTAAAATTTTTGTAAATTTGGAAGATTTTTTGTAAATTTTAAAAATTTTCTTTAAAGCATAGAAATTATTAAAATTTTTAGAAGGATTGGAAATTTTTTGAGTTTAAAGATTTTTTGAAAATTTTGAAGATATTTTGGAATTTGGAGGATTTTTTGAAATTTTTGAAAATTTCAATGTTTTTTTAATTTTCAGAAGTTTTCTGAAAGTTTGAAAATTTTTAAAATTATTAAATTTGTTGAAAATTTAACAAATTTTTTTTAATTTTAAAAAAATTTTAAAAATTGGGAAATTTTTGGAAATTTGAGAAATGTTGAAAATTTTTGTCAATTTATGAAATTTTCAAATTTTTTGAAAATTTGAATTTTTATAAAAAAGTTTCGATATTATTAAAATTTTTGGAAATTATGAAGATTTTTTAAAAACTTTGGAAATTTTTTTAAAAGTTTGGAAATTATTAAAATTTTTGGCAACATTGGAAATTTTCTGAAAGTTTCGAAGTTTTTTGAAAATATTGGAAATTTTGAAGATATTTTAAAATTTTCGAAATTCTTTAAAATTTTTTAAAACTGAAAATTTTTTGAATTATTAAAATTTTTGGAAATTTTAAAAAAGTGTACAAATTTGAGGCATTTTTTGAAATTTGTGAAATTTCGAGAATTTTTGAAAGCTCAAAATTTTTGAAAGCTTAACATTTTTTTTTAAAGTTTGTAAATTATTAAAATTTTTAAAAAATTTTCGAAATCTTGAAGATTTTTTGAAAATGTTGTAAATTTTGGAAAGTTTTTTGCTTTACTTTCCAAGGCAATTATAGTTCTTTAGCTACTGTGCCTCTTTAGTTATGGTAGCGTTTAGCTCTCCAACTGATCAGTTGTCAAAATTGGAAATGCGCAATTGAAAGTCGAACTGTCAGCAGGCTTGTTGTGAAAAAAGGTATACGTGCCAAGGTAAAAACGCAGTTTCTCCCCTTGCCACGTAATCTACTATTAAATAGGGGCTTAACGAAATCTCACGAATTGTCACATATTGGTTAAAATTCTTGAAATTCCGTGAAATATTTCGAAATCGTACGTGATCCCTTGAAATCTTTGAAATCTCTTCAAAATTCAATAGAATATTTTTAATTCGTAATATCTTTCCGAATCTCTTGAAATTCCTTAAAATCTTCCAAAAGACATTAAAATTGCTAAAAATTCCTTAAAATATTTGAAATTTAGTTAAAGGTGATTAAAACTTACTAAATCTTCTAAGCTTGGTGGATTTACTTTAAAATCTCTTCAAGTTTCTCAAAATCCTCTCTGCCGTCCAAAGTAAAAAGATGCATAAGTAATATTGTCGTTTAGGTTGACTTTTCGATTGTCAGGTATAAGAGAATAACCCTAAACCGCAAAGTCACTTACGTATCTTTTTATCTTGGACGGCAGCTCTTCGGTATCTCTTCAAAAACCCGTGAGCTCTTTTGAAATATTTCAAAATATTTTTAAATCATTTATAACCCGCGGAAATCGGCCCTAATTCCTCAAAATCCCTTTAAATCCTCAAAAAAATTTGTCAAAATCCTTTGTTATCTCTGGATATTTGATGAAGTTCCAAAAATTTTCTTGAAGTATTGTGAAATCTATTGAAAGAATTGAGTCTTTGAAATTGTACCATGTAATTTCTTTAAATTCTTTAAACCCTTAAAATTATTAGAATCATGTAAAATCCCTCAAAATCCTTCGAAATAGTTTGAAATACCGTGATTCTTTTTTAATTTTTTTTAATCTTCTGAAATATAAAAACGGCTTTGAAAACCTCATTAAATTCCGTGAAGATTTTGTAAGCAATATATTTTGTAATTCCTTGGAATCTTTCAAAATTACCTGATATTCTTTCGAAACTGTGGAAATCCCTTTGTAAATGGGACAATCTCTTGAAATTCTTTGATATTCATTGAAAACTTTAAATACATGAAATGGCTTAACGTCTTCAAACCCCCATGAAGATCCCTGATATTCCTTTTAAATCCCCTAAAATTTGTAAAAATTGTTTCAATTCTTTGAAATTTCGTGAAACACTTTGAAATATTGCCAGATTCCTTACAACTTTTTAAATCTCTTTAAAATTCATTGAAATGTTTTAAATCCGTGAAAATCTTACCGAATCTCTTGATTTTAATAAAATATTTGAAATGTCAATTAAATTCTTCGCAATCCCTTAAAATCATTTATAGAATTCGGGAATCTTTTTAAATTTCGTTACATTTTTTAAATTTTACGAATGCCTCTAAAATCCATAGATATGCTTTGTAATGTTTTCAAATCTCTTAAAATCTTTTGAAATCTCGTAACAAAATCGAAATCCCGTAAAATCTCTCCTTATTTTTTCTTCTTTTAAACGATTGAGTTCCCTGGAAATCCCACGAAATTCTACAAAAAAAATGGAAATATATTAAAATTCTTTGAGATTACGTGAAATCTTTTAAAATCTTTGTAATCACTTGAAATACTTATATTTATATACAGATCTTCACAATTTCTTTAAATCTTTGAAATTCCCTGACATCTTTTAAAATTTTTAAAAATACTTTGGTATCTCTTAAAATTCTTCGTGAACCCGTGAGCTCTCTTGAAGTATTTTCATAGAAAATAAAATTTTCTGTGGAATTGTCCTGGGTAGTTTCTTCAAAATCTTGAAATCATTTAAAATCATTCTAAGTCTGCGAAACCTCTCGCAATCATTTGGAATCGTTTGAAATGCCCTAATCATTTTGTGATACCTTAAAATCCTAAAATCTTTTGAAATATTTGTTTATTCTGTAAAAATTTCACAAAATTAAATCTCTTGAAATCTCTTAAAATCTTTTGAAATCTCGTTTACAGTAAAAAAGGGAGAGTGTCATAAATATCTAACGAATCCTTATATAAGGTGGAAGTGAGTCCTGAATTTCAAAAATAATCCTCACGTAATTAATGAACGTTCCTCAAAAAGCTTTCAAGTCAAAACATGTGTTTGGAAGTGTTCTTATATACGTAAGAAGAAATCAAAATATTTAAATCGTATACTTAAAAAAGACCGCAATTTTAAAGTCTGAGATTTTCAAAGCTTATTTATTTAGACTAAAAAATAATGTAAATTAGACGTTGATTAATTTAAGAACCTGAAAAAGGCTTATAATCTAAAAGCCGGAATTCTCTAACTACTTTGAAGAGACATCAAATTTTCCAGGAGATGTGAGTAGAATGATATTATTTACAAAGAGGGTGATGAAAAATTGAAAGAGCTAATTTTTCTTGCTTGGTGGGTCTTTTGAAAAAATTGGCAAAGGCGGTTGGGCGATTCTTGAAGCGGAAGGGAAAAAAAGAATTCTGTCGGAACGTGCCGGCCACTCTCATCCCTTTCTACCACCCCTAGTCTTGTGAACGTATGTAGAACCGCGGTGGCTATATGTCTGCAACCCCAAGCCGAGCGAAACGCTAACAAGACAAAAAACAGGAGAACACATTTTAACGTCACAATTAAAAATATTATACATATATTACCGGACTCGTAGCCATGCTGTTCCAAATGTACCTTCCATACTAGCGCTCATCTTTCTCTGACATTTCTCATGTGCGATGTGCACCGTAACAATCAGGGAAGAGAAAAAAGAGGCTTTTTGCTCGAGTTTGTAGTCCTGATTTCGAAAGGTGTTTCTTTCGTAAAATTATTTATAATAATTTTTTTAATTTTTCCATTTCCTTTTACTTAAACGCTTCAATTTCGTACGACTTATCCAGAATTTTTGAATCAATTTCAGAAACACTACAGTTGAAACAAAGTTTAAATCAGCAATGGGTAGGTACATGTTGCAGATGAAGGATTTCCTTATACTTATATAAAGTTTTTAAATTTTCAAGTCGATGAGCAATTATGAGCCAAAGTACATGTTGGGGATGAAGGTTCTTTATATACCGATACAAAGTTTTATAAATTTTTAGTCGATTAGCAATTATGAGTCAAACACATGTTGCAGACAGAGGTTTTCCTCATACTGATACAAAGTTTTTGAAATTTTCAGTCAATCAGCTATTATGGGCCAAAGTGCATGTAGCAGATCAGGGTTTCCGCAATACAGATACAAAGCTTTTAAATTCTTAGTCAATAAGCAAATATTTCCTGACGAGCGAAAGGGTAAAAATAACCATTATCTTACGCGCATTTTAGGATACTCAACTGCGAATGGATGTTACTCCTGAAAAAAAATTACAAAAAATGTGCATAAAATATGCACATTTTTGGCTTCTGAAAATTTTGGCGGAAAATAAAAAGGGCTTTTTGATTATTGAACAAACGGCACTAATAATGGGAGTAAGTGCCGGAGTAGCAGTGGCAGAGGCAAGATCTCCTGTTGTAATAGGGCACCTTATTATCAGCATTTTGTAAAAAATGAAATAATTTTTTTAACATTCAAGCACATCTTGTTGCTCGTAGACACTACATATAACCTTTTCAGAAGCCCAAACTGTGAAATTCACTTGAAAAATTATATTCTTCACACAGTGAATTATCAACGGATTCGAAAAAATAAAAATGCGTTCTACTTGGGAGACCTTACCGATGCCGACGATATAAAGAAACCCATACAAAAATTAATTATAAATAATAATATTTTCATTAAAAGGAAAAACCGTGTTTTTAGACATTCGGCGATCAAAAGAGTTGGGGGAAGCTTCAGGCACGGAAAAAAAGAGACGGCAAAGTGTTTCATTAAGGTTCGAAGCAACTTTCTGGAAAAAATTAGGCGACTTTTCATTGAAGAAAGTGTTCTTTAAAAAAACGCTCGGCGCGCGAGCGCACGATTTCGTGCACGTGTCGCGTTCGACGCAGCGCCGAATAACGAATCCTTGGATTTTGGATGTTACTATTAAAAATTGTTCCTAAATTCATTAAATATAAATCTTTGAAAATCAAAAATGATAAAAACAGGCATTCACTGTTAAATTTAAATTCTAGGAAAAACCTAATTAGCCCTTAAACGGCACACTGCACTGGTGCGAATTCGCACAGGAAAAATGTTCACTTTGCTGGCATTTACGCGGGCACATCTGCGGCGCCTTATAAAATTAAAATGTTATAGAAATATCAAGAATTAATTTTCAGTTGCAAACAAGCATTAACAACAATAATAGCTAATGGTTTAAATGTTTTTTATAAACAAATCTACTTATTTGGCATATCTATGCATCGCAAATTTTTCTTTTTTGTGAAATCATTTATTCTCATGTTAAGAACAAAAATGGTACACACAAGAGTTAAATAAAACAATATTTTTCATTGTTATAAACAATTTTTATAAACAAATTCACGTATTTGGCATTTATATGCACAGAAAATTTGTCTTTCCTGCGGAATCACTTTTTTTGGCTAATAAACAAAAATTTGCATACAATAGGCTGCCATTCAACAACATTTGTCATTTTTATAAACGCTCTTTATAAACAAATTCATTTATTTGGCATATCTATGCATCGACATTTTTCTGTCCTGTGAAATCATTTCTATTTATGTGAAGAATAAGAATAGTACACATTAGAGTTCCATGAAACAACATTTATAATTGTTATAAGCAATTTCTATAAACAAATTCACTTATTTGACATTTACCTGCATAAAAAATTTATCTACAAAATAGAACTTTTGCACAACTGACAACAACATTAATCATTGTTGTAAACAATTCTTATAAGCACATTAACTTATAGTATCACTGCCATTAGTTACATTGATATAAATCTTAATTCCATGACAATACTTAAGCCTCTCGACTAAGCGTCAAGGTTGCTGTCATTAGAGAGGTTGTCTTTTTTTCACTTTTTTATACATTTTTTTTATGTAGTTTTTTAATTTTACCTATTTCTGATCCACTTAAGAGTCTATAAAATTCAAAGATTTACTGAATATATTATTGTACGGGCACATGAAAATAAATGATTCTACGAAAAAGAAAAATTTTTGATCCATAGATATGCCAACTAAGTGAATTTGCTTATAAAAATTATTTATAACACGGACAAACGTTGTTTCATGGAACGCTAATGTGTACTACTCTTGATCTTTACATGAAAATAAATAATTCCAAAAATAAAAAATTTTCGATGCATAGCTTTGTCAAATAAATGGATTTTTTTATAAAAATTGTTTATAAAAATTACAAATGTTTTCGAATGGCAATCGATTGTATACAAGTTTTTATTTTTTAGACAAATTGAAATGATTCCTCAGAGAAGAGAAATTTTCTATGCATACAAATGCCAAAAAGAGAATTTGTTCATAAAAATTGTTTCAACTATTAACTATTATTTTTGTTTAGTATTTGTTCGCAATTGAAAATTGATTTTTCACATTTTTATAAGAAAATCTATGTAAGTAATACATTTAATTCCAAAAATGAAGCAGTTAACAGCTTATGCATTATTTTTGTTTATAAAAATTAAAAAAGGCAGGTTCTTTATCTATAAGTTACACTTTTATTCAACAAAAGTAAATCCACTAACTCTATACCTTTTTGCAGAAATATCAATAAATGGGGCTGAGTGAATGTCGCAAATATTACCAATTGCAATTTTTAAGTTAAATAACAAATTATTTATTAACAAATTATAAAAACTTGCACCTATACGTTAACGTACAATCTTTTATGAGAATTTTATAAAAATAAACTCTGATCCGTTGAGATTTCAGGAGTCGGCTGATTTTCGTCACAAAAAAGTGCTTTTTCCCACTGTGCCGTGTGAGGGTTAATTAGGTTTTTCCCCGAATTTAAATTTGAGAGTAAATACTCGTTTTCATTATTGTTCATTTTCGATAGTATATTGGATAAATTAAAGAACAATTTTCAATAGTAACATCCAACATCCAAGCATTCCGTTATTCGGCGCTGCGTCGAACACGAGACGTACACGAAATCGCGCTTACGCGCGCCGAGCATATTATTAAACAACACTTTCTTGATTAAAAATCGCTTGATTGCATTAATTTTTTTCGAAAAGTTGCTTCAAACCTTGATGAAGAACTTTGCCGTCTCACTTTTTACGTGCCTAAACTTCCTCCAATTTTTTTGATCGACGAATGTCAAAAAACTCTGTTTTTCCTTCCAATTGAAATATAGTTTATTTATAATAAGTTTTTCATGTGTTTCATCATACTGTAGGCATTGGCAAAGTCTCTCAAGTGAAATGCATTTTTATTTTTTTAAATCTATTAGTAACTTACTAATTTAGGTCAATTTAAGTTTTAAAAAACACGATTTTTTTTACTGCAAAAAAACTTAGTTTTTATTTTTTTATCAAAAGATAATGATTTCAGAAGAAAATCGTTTATGAAACCTTAATCTCATTTTAAAAGATCTATCTTTCTGTATTTTTAATAATTTATTTATTTCCGAACTTCGAAGTTTCATGTGTGACGTCACAGCGTGGACAATACTTTTCCGCGTTTTCGAGCGTTGCGACCCATTCTTTGATCCGAGTCCTTAATTAAACTTTGATACAAGCGAAAATAGCATATAAAAAATCAAAATCGCACGGAGAAAAATAGATAGTCAAACTTTAAGTGTCAAAATTTAAATGGTCAGTTTGACCTTCCAGACAGTATGATGTGCAATCCATAATTTTTTCTCCATAGTCAAAGAGATTCTCAATTTATGTTCAGCTTAACAGCTCGCAGAGAATCAGCCTTACTGTCAGGCACTATCAAATTGACTTACTATCAGGGATGATCAAATTGAAACTCTGGCATGGTTTAGTTAAATATCTTGTTTTTAGTTATTTGTACCATTCGAGAGAGCCACATTTACTATAAAAAATAATTAAACCAACTCTGTAAAATAGTCAAATAATAATTTTTTTAATAAGGAAAATAAGATTTGATTACCCGAGATAGTAGGTTCAATTTTAAAATATAGCCATTTTGATTATCAGTGATAGCTGTTTTGACCAACAGAGATAATCATTTTGATTATATGAACATAAAAGACTTAACCGTTTTCTATATTCGATCTAAATATTCTTGTAGTTTCAATTTGAGACTTGGAGGTAATCGAGT
>JAUELO010000353.1:1786339-1797094 GCA_032357855.1 Amphibolips quercusostensackenii
CCCTTTCTCTCCGCTACCTGATTGCCTGCATGCAAGACGCTCGTAGGTCAAAGGTTACGCTATAACTACCTCGTAAATTAACTTTAATAGTTAACCATTTTGTCATGAATTCGGATCTCAAGTGCTTTTGCGCTCTTGTGTACTCAAATCTTTTATATACCTGTTTAGAATATTTTTAGGGGTAGGATACATTAATTTTTACAGTACCGCTCAATAATACACGGACAAATTTTTTGCTTCAATCAAATAAAGAAATGGTTTGACAGCATATGATTGAATGAAACTAATGCTTTGTTTAAATTAACAAAAGATTTGCATGATTTTAATAAATAAAAAATATTTACTTTATTGATTAAAACAAAAAAATTGTTCCATTAGATTTGTTTGGTTCAAACAAAAAATATAATCCGCAAATCGATGATACGATAGTTTATTAGAAAAAACGCTAGGAGCTCAAAACAGGAGTTTTCACAGCTAAGACTATTATATTAAACATTATATATATATAGGTATAAATACTTAAATTTAATACTTTTTGAACACCAAATTGAACATATTTAAAAATTATTTACATAATGTTATAAAGTGTATAAAACCAAATTGTTACTACATTTGAAACATAAGTTTGAAGACCTTTGTTTGATTTAAACTAGGAATTTATTTGATCTCAATAAAAAATTCAAAAAATTAATAAGGTCAAATAAAGAATTTAATTTAAAAAAACAAATATTTGTGTAACGCCATACACAACTAAAATTTGTTTTATTCGAATAAAGTTTATTTAAATCATACATTTACTCGGTGTATTGAGAGAGCTATTTTATTAACTAATTTTCTTTCATCATAGTAGAAAACACACACGCGAATGAATATTAAAACACGCATTTCAATTTTTGTTTGTCTTACGAAATTTTTAAGTTAACATGAAATATGATTATTATTACGGAGCTTTTATATTCCATAGGACATATCTATTATCCAAAATAATAGAAAAGGAAAGCAAGGAAAATATTTTTGATAATTGATGAAAATTTATATCTTAATTTTAGAATTAATATACAATATGTTTGTAAAATATATTACTTAAGTGCCCCAATTTTAATAATATTGATATGTTATTTTTCACTTATAATATCTCGAATGGCGACAAAATTCTGCATATAATAATCGCAAGTTGAAGGCAGAATCTCAATTTCATAAAAAGATATAACAAAAAAAACGGTAAATTTCGATGTTACTTAAAAATTCAGATACCTTTGAAAATAATAAACATTTTTCAAAGTTTTTAGGCTCATTTTAAGGGCAGGTCACAATAATATTTTCTTAAACAGTTAAAATATTTTTATAACTTTTTCCCTCTATTTGGCCTAGAGTCAAACTTGGTGCAAAAAAGTCGTTAAATTTTAAAAATGTATAAATACTTACATTTCCTAAAAATCTTAAATTAAATATTTTAATTAATTTGATTTATATCTATAAAAATATAATTATTTTGATTTTTTAAAATTATATTGTGAGTTCAGTCATTATTAAAAATTTTACGGTTTCATTGACAGTTTCAGGAAAACTTTAAAATTAGACGTTGTTTTTGCAATATTTTTTTAATAAATTGATATTACTGTAGTACCGCAGAAAACAAAACAGTGAAATTTGTAAAAAAATACCAATTTTTGATAGAAAACACTAACCTAATTTGAAGTTGTTCAAAATTGTGAGTTTGTTTTTTTTTTAACTAAATGATTTTTGTTCAAAATAACCGATTTTCAGTAAAAAACGCTAACATACTAAACCTTTTAAAATCTTCTTCAAAAATTACAGTTTCTAAATGAAATACATTCAAATATTTTTCACGAATCTCAAAACAGTTTTTCATTAACTCGAAGCCCTTCACACGTCTTAAAAATTTTCAAAACTTAATTTAAAATCTTGAAAAATATGTATTTTGTTTTGAATTTTTGTAAATCTTTTGAAATTTCACATTATTTTTAATCATTTTTATACAAACCCTCTAAATAACTTTTTGAATTATATGGATTTTTTTAAAAATTCTCTCAACATTCTGAAAAATAGTATTTTGACAATTTTGGAAATATATTTAAAAATGTTTTAAGGTCTTTTTAAATATTTTTTAAAAATTAATTGTTTTTATATAAAAAATCAGTTAAAATTATGCCATGAATTTAAAAAAATATTTTTTATCATCTCTTAAAATGTTTGAGAAGCTTAAAAATTGTTATTTACAAATATTCAGAAATGTACATTTTTCTAACTTTTCAAAATTCTTTTTAAGTTTTGAATTAATTTTGAATCTTTTTATAACTCCTAAATATCTCTTAGACTGTAATTGAAGTTTTTATAAAACTTTGCAATCTACCAATTTGAACATTTTTGTTTAAAAATTGTTCACATTTTTTTTCGAAATTTCAGGAAAAAATTTAAAAAGTTTTAAAATATTTTTCAATTTTCTCTTAGAACTTGTTATTGTTTTTTTGTTTTAAATAAAAAATTAGTTTCAATTTATCCAAGAATTTTAGGAAATATTCTTATTCTAATTTTTAGTTTTTAAAGTTTTCAGATATCTGCTTTAAAATTAAAAAATCTCTTTGGCCTCTAAAAATTATTAATAAAAATTTTTAATCTGAAACTTTATAGTTTTTAAAAATCTATAATAATTGGCAAGACTCATTTTATAAGAAGTGTAAGAATTTTCAACATTTAAACTATTGACGTAATTAACATACTTATATAGTATACACATTTTACAGGTTATTTTAAATATTAAAAATATAGTTTTGAATTTTAATCGAGTTTCTGAAAAAAATATTTTTTACACAACTGAGCAAATGCGCCAAATTTATCAGCATTTTCAACAAATTTGCTTTTTATATTAAGAAAAAATATATTCTATTTTTCTTAATTTGCAGGTGAAAAATGACTTTTAACTTGCGTTAACTATTTAAATTTTATATTATGTTAAAAAAAAAATTAAATTTTGTATTTCACAAAGTATCCGCAACGAAAAATGTAATACATAAATTATATTTCAACGGAAAAAGACTTTAATCTCATATAAGAAGCAGTTAAATTCATCTAAAAAACACACATTTTCAACGAAGTAGATAAATCCTAAACTAAAAAAAAAAAAAATTATATTTAATAGTTGCATATTTAGCCAAAGAGTATTTTCAAAATTTAAAAAAAACAATAATTTTTCCAAGGAAGAGTTTAACTTTTTAAGGCAGAAACATGAATTTTCAACAAAAAAGGTGAATTTCCTACGAAAACAATCCATTTTCTACGAAAAAGGTGGATTTTGTGCAAAATAGATAAATTTTCATCCAAAGAGATTAATTTTCAACTGAAATTATAAGCCTTCATTAAAAAAAAAAATTTAACAAGTTGCAATTCAAACCAAAAAGGATTAATTTTCAACTGGTTGCATATATAATAAAAAAAGATGAATTTACAACAAAATAGTGGAATTATTGACAAAAAAAGTTTAAATTTCAAGAATAAAAAGACGAATTTTCAGCTAACATTTGTTACTTTGTACCAAATACTTTTTCGTCCACTTTTTACCAAAAACAGATTTTTCAGACACGAAAAAAAATTGCACCCACATGATATATTTAGGGGATAAAGAATTTCGAATGAAAAATGAAAATTTCGAATAAGGATTTTTTTCTTGAGTTTATGTATTTATTTATAATTAAGGTTATATAAATAAATAATTTTCCTAAGATTCTTGAAGAAATTAAAAAATTTTTTTTTGCAGATCAGTTTAGAAGATCTTCAGGTCTCTTAGAAGTTTTTAAGATAAATATCTTTTAAACTGACTCAAACTATTCCCAAAGTTTTGGAAAATCTTTCAAAATTAAAAAAATTGCCCGTAAATCTTTCAGATATTTTCGACATTTGCAGAAATCGTATAAAATGTTTAAGAAATATTTTTAAATTTTAAATTATTATTTTAAGAATTTCATAATAATAAACTTTTTAAATTTTTCAGAAGGAAAAATCAATTAAAATTTTTTTATAAATTTCAAGAATTCTTTTTCATTATCGTCAAAACTTTCATAATACCTGAAAAGTTTTACAATTTATATTCATAAATATTCTAAAATTTGTACATTTTTAAATATTTAAAAAATTTTGTCAACTTTTGAATTAATTTTGAATTTCCTTAAAACTTCTAAATGTCTTGAATTAACACATCTAATCTATTCTCGTGTAAACTGAAAATTATGAGAAAGAGAACATTTCTACTATAAAAGTCGATTTTTAATATAATATAAATGACCATAAATTCCTCATTCTTTAAAAAGCAAGTATTAATATTATAGGTTAATCGATTCGTTTTGATCCAAAAAATCTTTTATAATATATATTAAATATCAAATAAATATTTTTAAAAATCTTTAAGTCAGTTGCAAGATATTATTAGTGAAAATAAGCCCTCTAAATTTCATCAATTTATCTGCAACCATTTTCAAGTTATCGTGTTTACAATTAAGTGTTACATTCACAGATCCAGACAGTTGCTTAGAACATTGCATTAGACATTCTTAAATTAAGGAGCGTTTAATTAAATGAATAAAAAATTTTTCGAAAATGTTATCATTACGAAGGTTCCTCTATAAGGCAGCAAAAAGTAAAACGCACCAGGAAAAATGTTTGCTTGCATAAAAAAGCATATTGGATATGCAATAATAAAAAAGTAGTTTACGTTGAATGTGCGTTTTAATCGAAGGCGTGCAGAAACGCATATCGTCGACGGTTGATCGGCTATATAAAAATGCAATATTTAAAAGAGCAATTATCTCATGTCAGGTATCTATAAAAAGAGGCGATAATCCGCCCTCCCCCAACCCTTTTATTGTACCCTTCACCTGTTTTGCGTATATTGCGGCCCTTTTGCAGCTAGACTGTTCAATAATTAATACATCGAGTCATATCGTTGCTAGGTGATTACGCCAAACATGTGGTGTCGCCTGTAGGTTTTATCAGGATACTATATCAGAAAATTGGCTCGATCTCGATTTACAAATTTACAACCCCTCATCGTATCGATTCCATTAACTATTTGATAGGTCTTTATTTAATAGATGCGCAAGAGAAAAGCTTATTAGAAAAAAAATGGTAAAAGTTGATATTTATACTAAGAAAAAATTTTTATGTTAAATCAAAACTAGCTGTGAATTCGATCTCAAGCTTTTCCATTTTATTTATGGTATTATTTCACAAGCGCTTTGCTTCCCCTTAGCAAATAGATTTGCTTTCTCATAGAGGACGCATTAGTGATTCTTTGAATAAGGGATAAAGTAAATTTTTTATTTTGATCAATTTAACAATAGAAATTCGCAAACGGAAAAAAATTAGAAAATAATACCAAAAATTTTTTAAATGCAATGACAAACAGACAAATCAAATTTTTTATTTAAAATGGTAATTTTTCGAGCTGGAAAAAGGGAGGGAAAAATTCGGTTGCACCTTATCTCTTTCCCAGCTTTATGATATTTTACGAAAATTGTCAAAATCATTTTATTTGAAAATTTATGATCAAAAAGTCTTTTCTATTCGTGCATCGACTTTGAGTTATGTTGATATAAAAGTTTTTTTGTTTAAAGCAGATGCTTCAGATATTACGAATAAGCATAACTTCCTAATTCTTCAATAAAGTGTATTAATAATATAGGTAAATCAATTTGCCTAAAATGAAAGAATCTTTTTCGTTATGGCATCAATTTTGAATTACGTTAATGAAAAAAATTTTACTATGAAAAGCCGTTTTTTCAAATATTATGCATTACCATAGCTTTCTTACTCTTCAATAGAATGTATCAATAAAATAGGTCAATCGATTCGTATAGCATAAACACATCTTTTCTATTCTTACATCACCTTTTAGTTATGCGTCTGGAAAAAATTTTTACTATAAAAATCAATTTTTGATATAATATAAATTACCATAACTTCCTTACTCTTTAATAAAATGTTTTATTATTATTATAGGTCAATCAATTCGTCTCAAATCAATACATCTTTTTTATTCTCATATCAACTTCAAATTATAAAAATGAGAACATTTTCACGATAAATATCTATTTTTAATATAATATAAATGACCATAACTTCCTTACTCTTTGATAAAATGTATTAATGTTATAGGTAAATTGATTCATCTTAAACAAGTGAATCTTTTATGTTTTTTCATCAATTTTGAATTATGTTGATAAGAACAATTTTACTATAAAAAAACGCATTTCTAAATTTCATGATTTACTATAGCTTTTTTACTCTTCAGAAAAATGTATCAACATTATAGGTCAAGCGATTCATCTCAAAACAACGCATATTTTCTTTTCTCACATTAACTTCTAATTATAAGAATGAGAATCTTTTTACTATGAAAATCGATTTTTAATATAACATAAGTGACCATAACTTCCTTACTTTATGATAAATTGCATGAATATTTAGGTCAATCGATTCGTCTCGAACCAAGGAATCTTGTATGTTCTTGCATCAACTTTGAATTATGTTAATGAAAGAAGTTTTACTATAAAAAAACTGATTTTCAAAGTATTATAAAATGTTAGAAGAAAAGCAATTAATATTTTTAGAAATCCTTGGATCAGTTTTAAGATATTAGCGATAAAAATAAGACCTCTAAATTTCATTGATTTATCTGCAACCGTTTTCAAGTTATCGTGTTAAAAAAAAGGTGACCCCCCCACACAGACACACACACAGACACACAGACACACACATCCGGACAATTGCTTGGAACATTGTATTACACTTTTTAAATAGACGAGCGTTTAATTAAATGATTTAAAAATTTTCGAAAATGTCACCATTAAAAAACTCCCTCTATGAAGATGCGAAACACTTAAATTAAACTAAAAAACACAGATTTTTATCAAAATAGTTCAATCCTTATACAAAACGGATTTTTTTTTAACCAAAAAAGATGAAATTTCAATGAAAACATTTGCAATGAAAAATAATTTTACAGTCAATAAAGGACAAAATCGTCATTAAAAATGTTTCAATGTTTCAAAATATTTTAAAATAAATGTTTTAAATGATTCAACAAGAAATTTGAATCCCAGAAGATGAATTTTCTCCAAGAAAGTTGAATTTTGCACTAAAAAATATATAAATTAAAAGAAAATTTATTTTGAATAAAAAAAACGTTGCATTAAAACAAAAAGCACAAATATTTAACCAAACAGATTGATTTTCCACCATAAGGTTGTATTTTTAAGCAAAAAAGAATTAATTTTTACAAAAAAAGGTGAATATACAAACTAAAAAAAAAAGAATATTTAACAAGAGTTGAATTTTTGACTAAGAAAGATTATACAGTCAACAAAGAAAAAATTAATCCAAAACTGAAACTTGAAGCCAAAAAGTCATTCTCCTTACAAAAAAGTGAATTTTCAACCAAGTAGTTATATTTTTAATTAAAAAGATCACCTTCAACAAAGAAGATTAAATTTCTACCTGGAAAAAAAATCTCATCAATTTTTAAGAGAGTGAAATTTCTCAACTGATAATATGAATTTTTAAAAAAGTTTATTTTAAACCAAAAAAGATTTGACAGTCAATTAAGAAAAAAAATGTCATTAAAAAGTTGAAATTCCAAGCCAAAAGGACCATAATTCTTAAAAGAACGTAAATTTTTAACCAAACAATTGAATTTTTATTCAAGAAGATCACTTTTACAAAAAAATTAAATTTTCTACCAGAAAAAAATTTTTTTAACAAATACATACATTTTTACACAAACAGTTGAATTTGCAACAAAAAGGATTAATTTTTACCAAAGAAGATGTATTTTAAAGCAGTTAAAAATCTTCTACCCAGTTGTTGAAGTTTTAAGTCAAAGACCAATTTTTTTGAGTCTGTGAAATTTCGAATCTAAAAATATGAATTTTTAAACAAAAAACTTAATTTTCAACTGAATAGTTCAATTTTTAGTTAAGAAATTAATTTTGGACGAATTTCAACGAATTTTCAACAAAGTTGTTTAACTTTTAACCAGTGATGAATTTGCAACTAAAATGATAAATTTAAATAAACAAAAATTTTGAAAAAAGCAGTTTACCATTTAAGATAAAAAAAAGAATTTTCAACAAAAAATGTAACATTTTATATTTTCACAAAAAATGTAATTATTGATATATAAACCAAAGAATATATTATATTGAAATAAAAAACACTGTAATTTACCCAAAAAGGCAAATTTTTAATAATATACTCAAATCCTCAACAAAAACAAATTTATTCCTAGAGAAACAGTTTCATCTTTGACCAAAAAAGATAAAATAACCTACCAAAAGAGACGCATTCTCAATAAATGCATTGAGATAAAAAAATTTATTTTAACTAATAAAAACAAAGTTTTTAAAAAGTAGTTGAATTTTCAGCCAAAGCGATGAATTTTTAACTAAAATTATAAATCTTTAACAAAATAGAGAACTTTTAGGATAGTAGTTTATCTTTTAAATCAAGAAAATGAACTTTCAACATAAATATAATAGTTTATATTTTCACAAAAAATGTAATAGTTAATATTCTATCCTCTTCCAAAATATTATAAATTTGAATAAGAAACAGTTGAATTTGAAAAAAGATGAATTTTCAATAAAATACTTTAATTCTCAAACAAAACAGATTACCTTTCAACCAAATTATTGTATTTTTGTTCAAACAAGAGAAATTTTGTACACAAAAAGGATAGAAATTTTATTTTTAAAAGTCAAAATAGATCAAAATTATTTATTTGAAATATATATTTTAGTAATTAAATAATTTGTTTAATTTTGAAAGGTTAGAATTTTATAGTTCTGAAGTTTTATGATGAACGCTCAATTTTTAATTTTTATCTTTAATAAGTTTTAATTTTGTAATTAAAATTAAAATGGATCAATTTCCAAAATTATAGTTATCAATTTTAATTTTTTAAAACTTTTTTAATATTGTCAAAGTTTTACATGAAGTTCGGATTCTATTAATAATTAGCGTTTCGTAGTATAGAAATTTTTCTCATTTTAAATGTGTCCCATTTGTAATTACTTTTTATTTTGAACGCTTTTTGAGAATAATTTAATTTTAAAGGCCTATAATTTCAATTTTTTTCATCTTTGACGGTAGAAATGACTGGGAATTTATACTATGATTGTAGAAAACTTTGTTTAGTTAATTTTAATGTTGAATTATAATTTTTTAATGTAATAACAATTTAAAGTTCTAGAACTTTATAGGCTTAAACTGTAAAACATTCAATTTTGTTTTCAATTTTTCCTTTGCATAATAAATTATCCGTTTTTCAAAATTGTAGTCTAAACGTATTCAGTTTTTATCAGTTTCAAATCGTCCTATTTTTGAAATTTATTTATGGTATTATTGAATTTCGAGATTCTTTAATTTAAAATAAAGTAATTGAATTTTGAACGCTTTGAATTAGAAATGATACAATGTCAACTACTTTTTACTGAAATTATCCAATTTTAAAATTTTTTAAATAATAATAGTGGTTCAGGCTGTTAGGCGTTTGGACTTCACGTTAGAGGTCTGAGGTTCGTTTCCTGAGTCGTATTTCTGAAACTTTTTCTATGTGCTTTTACTGAGATTCTGGTGGTTCGGATGCCACCTTAAGCAATAGGACCTCTTAATACAAAGTTACAAGTTCAATTCTTTTTCATTCTACTCAAAATATTTTCTATTTTACAAATTTTGCTTAGTCTGAAATGTTTTATCTTAGAGGTTTCTAAATCATAATGGGATTAAGTTCTAGAATCAAAAATATGTTTTGCAATGGATAATATTTACTTACTTAATTGACATTTCCTTGTTTTAATATAATGAATATACGAATCTTTCATTTATTTCTACTTTTTAGTTATTCTTCATATTTTGTCGAAAATATATGCAGATTCAATCACTCAACATACATTATCAAATAGGTCACTACTGCCTTCATAAGTTATTTGCATAAGAAATTACTTATCGAAACCGATACTGAGATATTTTTATTATTGCATCTCAAAGCAAGAGAAATTCCATAAAGAATCCGTGGCGAATTTGAAAGATATATTTGTATGACAATTGTCATACTTGTCTTTTCTTTCTGACGAATGTTCAGTCGATTTGCATTCCTTGAGAATCCAATAATACATGAAGGGGCGAATCGTGGAATTTGATATTACAATGTTATTCTGTTTGGATGTTCTATCTTCGATATAAGTTTTTCATATTTATTTTTTCTTCAATTCGATGCTCTTGAACTGCCAAAACATAAGATTTCTCTTCCCCAAAATATAATTATCTTTTAAATTTAATTTTTTGAAAATTAGGGGTATTATTATTATTTTTTTTTTGTAAGGCTAGTCAATCAAAGTCATGTAGCACTGCAGTTAAAACCTATTATACTATGCCTTTCTTAAGACCCTGGTGAAATAGAGGTCTATACGACTCTACTTCACTAGGTACGAGCCTGTAAAATTTTTCTCTTACCAATGTCGGATAAAAATCACTGTATGAATTCAATCACAACCAGTGATAACCCGCAGTTGCATACCCCTTAATTAGAAACATTCGAATTTGCCTGGACGTTTGGCCAGGGGAGAGGAAAACTGCAAAAAACCACTTCCAGATTTCAGTCGGTTTTTTGACACTCTAGTTTAGAGAGAGATATTCGACCTTACCCACTGAATGCACACAATCATCCTCGGTCTCAAACCTCCT
>JAUELO010000353.1:1801787-1814110 GCA_032357855.1 Amphibolips quercusostensackenii
TATACCATTAAGTCATTTCCCTTTCGGGGTAGACGAGACTCACACGGTGAAACCGAGAGAGTCGTATTTGGTTGGAGCATACTGTGAAGGGCACCAGTAACTTCCGAAAAAATGATCAGCTTAGATTGAGCTTTGGCGCACGTTCTTGAGTCATAGAAAGAAATCACAATGTCGTAAGCCAGCCAGTTTGAATAAAAATTTAAAAAGTTAGAGCTTTTTCAGAATTTTTGAGAACATTTTATTTAGTATTTAAAAATTCCATGTGAGCCAATTTGTAGTACTTAGAAAGTCCAAGAATTTATCCTGATGACTTTCTTCGATAAAAAAAATTAACAAAGTTATAGCATTCTTAACATTAAAAAAAACAAACGAAAATGAAAATTTTAAGCTAAACAGCGCACGTTATGAAAAAAGTCAAAAAAAGAATAACTTTACGTTTTGCAATCCATACAAGATTATTATAACAACTTTTTCAATTTTCTTGCAAAATCAAAAATTAAAATTTTGACTGCACAAAAAATATCTACTAAATTTGTTATGAATCACTTTTTTATAGAATGCGCAGTTTTTATTTAATTTGTAAAAAACAACATCAAAAATAAAAATAAAATTTTGGACCAACGACGCAAGCTACGAAAAAAATAAAAAGACAAAAGTTGTTTACCCAAAAAAGAGCTGCAAATTTGTTATGAGTTATTTTTTTAAAGGATGCGCAGTTTTTGTTTTAATCATAAAAAATTACATCACAAATAAACAACTTAAATTTTTGGATAAAAGACACAAGGAGCTTTAACAAAAGAGGATACACAATTACTGAATTTCAGTTGTCGATGGTTTGGCCAATAATTTTAAAAGTCCTGTGCAAATATGTGAGGAAAGTACAATAACCGAGCGCGTAGCGCGACCTATCAGACACTATTATATGACTGTGATGTAAAAGTTATAGAACAGAAAAGGACATGTTCTGTAACTGGTTGAGAACAAGAGTAGACCAAGGGACAAGTAATGTCGTCCCCAAATAAATGTTACAGTTCTGTAATAATATTACAGAACCATGTCCTGTCAGAGATCCCTAACAATTTTGTAACAGCGTTACATGTCAACAAATATTTTTTAGAACAACTTAAAAGCAGTGTTACAGAGTAAAATTGTTCTGTTACAGTGCCGAAACTAATATGTAACAGTGTTACGATGCATATTTGTTCTGTAATCGGTCCATGACAATTCCGTAACGATGTTACGTGTTCCCATGAATTGTAAAAATTCTATAACAGTGTTACAAGGATATGTGACAAAAAAAATGTTTTTTGTATTATGTAGCATTTCCAGTGGATCAAACCAGAACAGTTGGTTAAAAAAGGCTTGTTAATGAACTCGACCTTTCTTTATCGTCCCTAAAAACGTTTGCCAAAACCGAGGCCAAAGATTAATTTAATCCGAAAAGTCTTTCAAATGTTATCCAGCATACCTTCATAAAACTTTTTTTTGGATTGAGAGGGTCTCGAAACGTGTAAGAACGAACTTAGAAAAAAATATTTCAAATTTTTTACTTAACAAAAGTTATTTAGAAATTTATGTTTTTGCTTCCTCTTTAGATGAAAATGGCATTTCTTAATAATCTTAATATTGTGGGCCTGATTTTATCCCTCAAAGAATTTTTTCTCTCAATCACTTTGTTGCGCGTCTCTTTAACAAGTTTTTCTCAGCAATTATACAATTGTTAATCTGATAAAAAATATTCTTTTTTAAAGAAAATTGTTTCAATAAAAACTTACCAAGGAATTGGAACTTTTGCCTACAGAGAAAGCAAAAACATAAATCTCTAAATGAATATTTTTAAATAAACAACTTCAACCTGAAATAAATTTTGTAACACGCCGTGCGTAATCCTGAATATTACGCACGCTTACGAAAAAAAGCATACGCAATATTTAGGATTGCGCATGTTGTGTTGAAAAATAAAGTACGTAACTACGTGCAGTAGAGTGATGTAATGTACTAGTTCCTAAGTTCATTTTCAGTTTTCTTCTAAAATTAGGTACAATTATGATGGAGATATTTTACTCTATTTTATAAATCATTTTTAACAATGCTCATTTTTCAAACCTCAGATGACTAATATACATCATCACCATAATGCAAGATACGCATTATGCAGTAAAAATTAACTATCATACTACAAAAAAGAGGGACAAAAGTAATTATAAATGTAATTAATTTCGGTTCGTGCATGTTTAGAAATGTGTTTCAGTTTCACCGAATACAATGTCATAATAAACCCAGCATTCTCCATTTGCAGTGACAAGTTGATCATAAATCGAACACGTACAATGTGCATACATAAATAACGAATATCGGGAAATAGCAGGAAAAAACAATAACAGATTGAGGAGATAATTCGATGAAAAAGAGATATTTGTTGACGATAATACAATTTCATTAACGACACAGTTATACAAATAACCCTCAAGGGATCGATTGTTATTACTGTGTGAGCTTCATGTTATATTTATGTTCCATCTATAACACTCCGATATAGGATCTCCCTGATTATGCAAGTGCACGCACACAGCTAAACATTTACGAGCACTGTAAGTTTATGTGCCAATAACGTGCCACATTACAGACCAATAGCATATAGTGCGCTCACGATGCGATGGCAAGGTGTTTAATACCGAAAATGCTAAGCAGTAACCCCAGCGTAATCTAAACGAATCTGCTAATTATTCTGATAATTCTAGTTATTTTAATATTACAACTATCCATGATAAAATTGGAAGAGAATACACGCGAATTTCAATTTTAGAACTATCGCTTTATGCGTTTAAAGAATTACGCCGCGCCGCAGTTTCGGATGAGAAGAGCCGCGGGGGGATGTGTCGTGGTCATTTATGCATGTCAAAACAGTGGCATAACGATGAAGCGTAGTACCCCAATGGCCTGTCTGGATAACTGGGTTACGTTGTGCAACATTGCGATACGGCCGTGATGCTTACGTTTCAGTGACTTTCAATTTAAGACAAGGTCAGAACCAAAACTGTGCATAAATTGAGAGTCTGGAGTAGTATTTTCATAGTCAATAACTCTGTCTGTACTTTCCAACTCTTCTTTGGCCTAATTCAAAGATAAGATCCTATAGGTTTTTTCTCTGTAGATTAGGAATCCGCCTTCTCACAGATGGTATTTTATATAAGAATGCAGTCTCAACATCTTTTACAGGGTTGCTGCAAAAACCCAACTTCGAAGTTTGCCGACTTTTTTATGACCAATTTTTGATTTTTCCAGACCTCTTTGAGTTTAAAAACAAACTTACACCTTGGAGATCCATAATGTTAATTCGAAAAAGTTTTTGTTCATAAATTTATTTTAATCACTTTTAGTGAGAATTATTTTGCTTCCTCATAGAGGGAAGTTTTTCCCTAAAAAAAAATGGATACTTTCTGTATTTTTCAAGCCTATGTTTCTGTCTTACCGACTATCTTATTTTCAGAAAATCAGAGAGCCCACCAAAATGTTAATCGCTGTGTTCTGTTACAATGGACAATTTTTTAACGTACGGTAATGTTATATTTAAAATTGAAAACTCATTGAAACAATATAACTTTTTTCAAACTATCTTAGTAACTATTGATTAATCAAGATTGGTCATCGAATGGTCGTCATAGATCAATCCATGCGTTTCGAAGACGTGAACAATTACATCAAATGCAATACTGTTATATTTCTGATATAAAAAATCTTTATTTAAACAAGGAAAATAATTTTGTTAAAAAATTCAAAAACGATTGTGATAGGTTATAGTTGTCCATGAAAGGCTCTCCATGCGTCTCGAAGACGCAAACAAATATATCATATACATTACTGTTGTGTTTCCAATATGAAAAAACTTTTCCTTATATCAAAAAGATGCACAATATATATTTTAAATATATAAATCGGTATTGTTAGATTATAAGAAACTATAGAAGGTTCGTCAATAGGACATTCGACGTGTCTCGAAGCGCGAACAAACATGTTAGATACAATACTGTAGTATACTTGACATTAACAACGTTTTTCTGATATAAAAATAACACACACATTTTTTTTTAAATTTATATTTCGGTACTGATGGGTCGTAAAAGGTTTAACAATACGTTAATTGATGCCCCGTCAGGTCGCGATCAAATAAACTACATGTATGAAGTATTGTATTTCAAACGTAAAAAAATTCTTATATAAACAGAATAAACCATTTCTTTGAAACTTCATAAATCGGTACTAGTAGGACCCAAACGTTTTAATAATAAGTCGATCGATGCGACGCAAAAAAGCGAACAAATACCTCAGATATCACATTGCTGTATTTTAATTATCAAAAAAGTTTTTCTCATATAAACGAGGTAAAATTTTTGTTTAAAACCTCAAAACGCAATAAAAAAAAAGTACTTCTAAATAGCCAATACAGCTCAAAATTCTATCAGACCTGGATATCAGTTAGAGTTGGAATTCGTCCGTCATGATCACAGCTGTTTTAGTTTTTGAGATATAGCCAAAAAAGGTACACATACACGCACACATGACCATTTAAAAAAACTGTATTTTCGAAGTCCTAGGGTCGAATTAAATCAAAATATGTCAAACAATTATATTTAAAAATTTAGGTCATTACAAACCTCCCTCTATAAGGAAGCAATACATGAATTTCAAACCAAATAGTTAAATTTTCTACTCAAAAAGATAAATTTCAAACCATAATTAAAAGAATTTAATTTTTAATTACAACAATAACTTCTCAATAAAAGAAAAAAGAATTTTCAACCAAAAATTCAAATCCTTCATCAAAGCGGATTAATTAATAATAAAATAATAAAAGTGGATAATTTTCAAAATTAAATGAGGAATTTTCAACAAAAAAGTTGAATTTTCAACCAAGAAAGATTTTTCAGCAAATAATGAAAAAATATCTCGTCTGGAATATTGAGTTTTAAAGACAACAAGAAAAATTTCCTGCAAAACCGTACAGTTTTCAACAAAAAAATATGAATTTTTTTAAGAAAAAAAGTTACATTTTCAATCGAAAATATAATTATTTACTAAAATAATTGAACCTTCAACACAAAAAAACGATTAAAAAGCGAAATGAATCAATTTTCAACATAAAAAGAAAATTTTTTGACTAAGAATAGAATATTTGACATTTCCGAAAAATTAATTTTAAATAATCAAAAGAAAATCATGAATTTTCAGCAAAATATAATAACAGATGAATTTTCGACAAAATATGGAAGAGTTAAAGTTTCAGTTAAAAAAAATATAATAATTTTAAGTTACAAAAATTAATTATCAATTTTTAAAGATTAAGTTTTCATACAGAATAGTGATTTTATACCAAAGAAATGAATTTTCAACCAAACAGATAATGTTTTAAGCAAGTAGATCATTTTTATTTAAAAAAAGATTGATATAAAAAAATGCATAAATTTTTTAAGAAGTGTTCAATCTAATAGTTTAATGTGTAATAAAATAACTGCATTTTCAACCAAAAGGGTGAATAAGTCACAAGAAAATAATTATTCTACCACAAAATACGAATTTTCAACCAGGCTGCATGTGTAGACAGTATTAGCGACAACGTACTTCACAGGCTGTAAGAGTTGATCATATGTATCGAGGTAGGAGAAATTCCAGATGACTGCGAAGAGGCGATTATCGTCTTAATATACAGAAAAAGGAGATAAAAGGAACTTTAATCATTCAAGAGGTGTCAGTGTATTAGTTACCGTAAGTGAAATATTTTTTCTTTTATTATCATTCATGGGGTAATGAAAATAACAGAAGAAAAGATATGGAAATTTCGAAGTAGATTTATGCCAAGAAGATCATGTACGGATCAAATATTAAGCTCAAGACAGATCACAGAGAAAAGTTTGAGAGTGAATAAAAAAGTTTTCTGTTCATTTTTTGACCTAAAAAAAGCGTTTGACAAGGTGGATGGAAGTAAACTTTTGGAAGTCCTGAAAGAGTATGGAGTCAGTGGATGTCTCCAACAAGCAATAAAAACGATGTGTGCAGGTAGCAAAGCGAGTGTAAGGGTAAATGGGAAACTAAGAGACTGGTTCAATATTATGCAAGGTGTAAGCCAAGGATACGTTATAAACTCATGGCTGTTTATTATATTCATGAACAAGAGTCTAAAAATAGTCCTCTTCGACGAAAAAGATGTTGATGTCGGGAGAGTGAGGGTACGTGGGTTAGCATTTGCAGATTATAAGGTTGTTATGGTAGAGTCAATCGCAAACTTGCAAAAAATTTTAGAAGAATAGAACAAGTTTATGAGAACATATAACTTAGTAGCCTATTTACTAAGGATGAAGAGATAAATGCAGAGTTAGAAGGGTGTATAAACGAGGGAAAGATTGTCAGAAGTTAAAATATACCATATTAGGTAATGCTAAAATTGCGATATATAATTCTATACTTATATCCATTGTGATGTAAGGTGGTGAAACCTGGATATGCTAAGAAAAGGATAAGAGTAAAATTAAAGTGCTTGGCATGAAATACCTGCGGATGGTATGTGGTAAAACGCTAATGGACAAAATGAGTAACGTAAGAATCCTCAAAGAATATGGTATAGATGAGACTCTTATTGAAAAGAATAAAAGAAATTTGTTGAGATGGTTTGGGCATTTTGAGGGAATGATAGATGCATGACTGACGAAACAAGTATATCAAGGTAAAGTAAATGGCAGTGTACCCATAGGCAGACCAAAGAAAGAACGATGAGAATGTGTGAATAAGACCCTAATTCGAAGAGATATAAGGAGCCATATAAACACATGAGCTTGCATGAGAAAATGCAAGGACGTGAAAGGAACTAAGCAGATATGCCCGGACAGAAAAATTTGTCGATAAACAGTTTATAAAACATGCATGATAAAGAGTATCAGTGGAGGGAATAAAGCCTACAACAGAAAACCTTAGATACCAATAGGCCTGAGTGGAGAGCTTTTCATGATGACTCTGTGAAGCTCTTCACCTGGGGTGATCACTAGAGAGATAAGTCAGCGACCTAGGTCTGAGCAGTATTGCGGCACAAGCGTTTTATTTAAATAAACAACATAAAACACACTGTTCCAACCCAGGTCGCTAATCAATCACTCTATCGATCACCCTAGGTGAAGAGCTTTATGAAGTCATCATGTATAGCTCTCTATTTGAGCCTATTGGTATTCAGGATTTTTCGTTGCAGGTATCACTTATTCCACTGACACTTTTCATCATGCATTTCTTATAAACTATTCGTTGCCACAATTTTCTGTCCTGGAATACTTGTTTAGATTCCTTCACGTACATGCATTTTTTCATGCAAGCTCTTGTGTTTGTACGGCTTCTTATATCTCTTCAAATTATTTGTTTCATTTACACATTCACATATTCTAACCATTCTTTCTTGGGTCTTTCTCTGGGTACGTTGCCATTTACTTCACCTTTATATACTGATTACCATAACAATTCACCATATATTACCATATATGGTGTTAAGTTACCATATATGGTTTAATAGTATAATAATAATAAAAGAGAGTTTTTAATTGACGACGATTTTCAATCAAACATGCAATCATTACATTTTTATTTAAAACTTAATGTTCAGAACAAAAATAATAATCAACAAACTATTTTAATTTTCAAGAAAAAAAATTTTCTAACTAAAATGATGAACCACTGACCAAGAAAATGAATTTTTAAAGATGAAATCTCAACGAAAAATGTAGTAATTGATATTTCAAGCATTCGTTACAAGCATTCGTTACATTTATTTAATTTATATTTTTTTTTAGTTAGGCCCACATAGCACACTTCTTCAAAAAACCTGGTCTTAAACCTAGGGTAAAACATAGGTTCATGTCCGCAGCGCTTTTTTGGTTTTAAACGAAATTAAATTAATGTGTCAAATTTTTGAAAGAGAATTCAGTATGTTTAATAAAAATAGGTCTATCGAATCGGCAATTGATTTTATATTCGAATTTTTAATTTGTATTAAAATGAGTGATAGACGTTTTCGCTGATACTCTTCAAAATTTGTTCTTGAAAAATTGGGATTTTGAAACAATAGTGAAGATTTATAATAAAACTTCCCTAATAATTCCTAAAAAAACATGCAGTTACAAAAAAAATTCATTTATATTGTCAAGTCCGACGTTAATTAACATCTCGGACATCAAAAATTATATATATTGGCAGGCCGCGGCCGCCTGGCACATTAATCTGCGGTTTTATGTTGAAGCATTCTTATACTCTTGTAGACTAATCTCAGTTGCGAAAAAGGATAGCACAAGCTCTGCACACCGACCAAGTTCGGCACTAATGCCATCAATGGGTCTGCGCGGCTGAAGGGACACTACTATCGGGAAAATCAAATTATTATCCCACACAGGACGAAGATGATATCATTTACACTCAAAGGATTATGAAAAGATATTATTATGTATATTATATTTATTATGCATAATAATTTGAATCGGAGAGATGTAAACAGAAAAAATTATAAAAATTCTAATGTAAAAAAAAATTTCCCAGAATGCGAACTTTTCTATATATAAAGTGTATTTTATATTTCTTTTTGTACCACGGTCTGGGACTGCTTATTTAGATATTTCAAAATAAAGTAAAAATGTTATTTCTTATGATCACTTCAATATCTTGTTTTATATTTTGCATTAATATTTATTCTTAGCCACCTGAAAAATGTATCATTTTAATAAATTTATACTAGGACAATTCATAACATGTATTGATATTAAAACAAAAGTATTTTTATTGTCTTGTTTTCATAATTAAAAAATTGCGCGTCCTGTCAACAACAAAAACAATTTTGTTATTAAACATTTTATTGCATCTTGTGCCGTTTTTCCATAAATTTTTATTTTATATTTCAATGTTATTTCTTACAATTATAAAAACAACGACGCGTCCTATCAAAAAATTATTAATAACTAGAGAATCGATTAGAGCCACTGTGAAGTTAGCTGACTACTGCCACTCAACTCATACACTCGCATAACCCCGATTAGGCCATCATTTGTTCTTGATGATTTCGATTTGAAAGCGTTTGAAGTTTAAGAAAAATGTATGAAATCATTTTGTATTCAAAACTTTTCAATTTAAAATATTTTAGATAGGTATATTTTTTTAAAGGACAATATTTCGAATGAAATAAAAAGGAATTGAGCTTGTATTATTTTTGAATATAGCCTTTAAGATTGGATGATTTTCAATGAACAAAAATTTGAAACAAAAGCTTTCAACATTGAAAAAATCCGAATTACAATTTTTTAATTTAGACAATTTTATTAGAAAGGAGTTGAAATTGAAAATTAAATTCGAATATTCTAAAGTAAAAGCTTAAAAAATTATGGAAATCTAAATTTTTATGAAGTTGAAAATTATTATGATGTAACGTAAAAATTAATTAGACAAACTTTTCTTAAATCAAAATATAAATTCATCTTTATTTTCACCGTTCAAAATGAGATAATTTTTAACTGTAAGCCTTTAAAATTTAATTATTATAAAAATACGTCAAAAATAAAAAGTACTTTTGAATGGGAAATATTAAAAAAAATGTATACTTCAGAGACGTGAAACCTAAACAAATTTAATCTTTATTCAATACTAAAAAAAATTAAGTGGCTAAGAATTGTTATATAAAAACTTAGTTGTACTTAAATCCTTAATAACTAATTAAATTTTAGTTAGTTTTAAATTTAATAATTTTAGATTTTAATATTCTAAATAGTTTGGTTTCAATTTTCAGGGTACAAAACTTTCTGGTTTCCTAAATTCTTCGAAATCGTAGAGTATTAAAATAAAGGTCTTCATAGTTGCACACTTTTCAGTTTAAAGGATTCCTAATTATTGAAAATTTGTGATAAAACGCGTCTAGAATAAATTGAAAACAATACAGAATTAAAACAATAAGTTCTCAAATTCAAGCCTTAAAAACTAGCACATTTTAGAACCAGGTATTGAATATTGAAATATTTTTTATCAAAAAATGTTCCGAAAAGTCCGACATTTCACACTCAATTTAAAAAAAAAACAATTTTTCTATTAAACAATCGAATAATTTCTTTAATTTTTAATGGTCTCAATTTGAGAATTCTGAATTTACATGGTAAACGCTAAGTTAAAATTTTTTTGCTATCATCAGTTTAAAATTTTTCGACTAAAGTTGAAATGGTTAATTTTAAAAAGTATAATTAAATATTTGATAATTGGTTATTTTGAAACCATTAAAATTTATCTACAGCACTTTAAGTGATATAACTTTTTATTCTAAACGTTTTTTTTAATAATTTAATTTTAAAGGTTTAAATTCAATTGAATTATTTTTTGATTGTAGAAAAGTTTGTCTAATCAATTTTTATGTTTTATTATAATTTTTTCAAATTAAAACAATTTAAATTTCTAAATTTCAAAAGCTTTTAATTCGAAATATTTAATTTAGTTTTTAATCATAAATTGTTAAATTTTAATTACTTCGAATATAAATTTCTTAAAATTCTAAAGTTTCCACTTTTCAATTAAACAATTTTGAATGCTTTCAATTAGGAATAATACAATTTTTATTTCTCAGAATCATAAATGATCAATTTTTAAAAGTTCTAATCGATAAATATTCTATTTTCAACATTTTAATATTGTCTTCTTTTGAAATTTTAATCTGAAATCATTGAGTTTCGAGCTTCTTATATTCAAAATAAAATCGTTCAATTCTGAACGCTTCAATTTAGAAATGAGAAAGTTTTAACTTCTTTATTAAGAAATAGTCAAAATATGAAAATTTTAGTTTGAAGATTTTGAATATTGAAAGCTTCTGTTTTAAAACTTTAAAAATTTAAAATTATCCTTAAATATTGTCTCTTTTGAAAATTTTACCTACATAAAATATTTTGAATCGGAGCGTTTCAAAGTCAAAATCATTTCATACATTTTTCTTAAAGTCCAAACCCTTTTAAATCGAAATTATCAAGAACAAATGAGTCTAGCCGGGGTTCTGCGAGTGTGTCAGCTGAGTGGCACTCGACAGATAACTTCCCAGTGACTCTAATCGGCTCTCTAGTTATTGATAATTTTTTGATAGAACGCGTCGTTGTTTTCATAATCGTAAGAAATAACATTAAAATATAAAATAAAAATGTATGGAAAAACGACACTAAATGCAATAGAATGTTTAATAACAAAATTGTTCTTGTTGTTGATAGGATGCGCACTTTTTCAATTGTAAAAACAAGACAATGAAAAGACTTCTGTTTCAATATCAATGAAAATTATGAATTGTCATAATACACTTTTATTGAAATAATAAATTTTCCATGTAGCTAAAAATGAAAATTAATGCAAAATATCACAGTGATCATAAAAAATAACATTTTTACCTTGTTTTGAAACATCTGAATAAGCAGTTCCAGACCGCGCTACAGAAATGATTATAAAATAAACTTTATATGTAGAAAAGTTCGCATTCTGGAAAAATTTTTTTACATTAAAATTTTTTTCTGTTAACATCTTTTTGATTGAATTTAATATACAACAATTAAATTATTTTCTCAATGCTATAATTGACCATCACTGTCAGGGAAAAAATATCTTTTCATAATTCTCTGAGTCAATTAAATATTTTCTAAACATTACGTGAATATTTTTCAACAAAGGCATGTGCTGATGACTTCCAATTTTCAACTTTACTTAGATTTGAAGGCTGAAATGATATCATCTTTGTACTGTGTGGTATAATAATTCAAATTTCCCGCTAGTAGCGCCCCTCAAGCCGCGCAGGCCCATTAATGGCATTAGTTCTGAACTTGGTCGGTGTGCAGCGTTTGTGCTACTCTTTCTCGCAACTGAAATTAGTCTACTAGGATATAAGAATGGTTCAACTTAAATCGGCGGATTAGTATGCAAGGCAACTTCGGCCTGCCAATAGATATTATTTTTGATGTCCAAGATGTTGATTAACATCGGACCTAAAAAAATGAATTACTTTTTTTGTAGTTACATGATTTTTTCATGAGTTGTCAGAAAAGTTTTTTTATTTTTTACTATTGTTTTAAAATCTACATTTTTCAAAAACAAATTTTAAGAAGTATCAGCGAAAACGTCTATTACTCCTTTTAATACAAATTAAAAATTTGCATATAAAATCGATTGCCGGTTCGATTATATTGATTAGAGCTATTTTTATTTAACATAAGACCTAGTTTTATCTTCCGGACACTTGGACCAAGTCCTAAGAAAAGACCAGGTTGTTTTGGGAAGTGTGCTATGTGGGAGAG
>JAUELO010000353.1:1824360-1840472 GCA_032357855.1 Amphibolips quercusostensackenii
CCACTTCCAACTGATCCATGACCTCCATCTGAGAGAGACCTATTGTGGGTGGCACTGCGCGGTACTGGTGACGTAAACGCATTATTCGTTTCATTGGGGAGTTAGCCAAATGCAACGAGGCTGACTGTAAGAGACAGAGCTCTCGGGCGATAAGGTCGCCACATCCCTACGCCTATAAATTATTAAATAAAATAAATAAATTAATAAATTATTATTATTATAAAAACAACAATGATCATAGTCATAGCTTGTTATTGTAACAATATTAATAATAATATTAAAAATTAATAATTATTTAATAATAACTTCAATTTCAGGTGATAATCGGTTATTTATGCAGTCTGTATAAACACACTACACTCAACATGACACGTAGCTCTAAAATATTAATTTGAGAAAAAACATTTTGAACAAAAGTTATAGCAAATTGTATCTACTATAATTTTTTTCAGACTTTTCCTTCTACAATGCACCAACAAGGAGATATTTGGAAAAAACTGAATTTTGGCCGCTATTTGCTATTTTCTAAGATGGCAGAGAATGCTTGAGGGCGAGGTGTTCGAAAACTTTGTATATTTTTTAGGATGTCGAAATGTACTATTTCACCAATTTTCATTTCTTCTGAAATTTTTTTTAGGTAACTCAATTTTTAACGCCCTGCTGCCTGGACTATAATGACACATTAACAAATTATTCATCTTTTGAATGCATAAATGCCAAGATCACATATAAATTACACAAGAATAATCAGAACAAATTATCAGAAGTAATTTTTTTGTCAATTATCTTGCTTTGCACTTTTTGTAGATACTGTTTTCCTTAATAGAACAGCAGAATACATCTCACCGTCTTTATTACAAACTTTAAAAATGATATTGACAATTTAAATATTCCAATTTTTTTGATTGTACGATTTACGAGGGAATTATATAAAATGCATGGACGTGAAGGAAGCAAGAAAGGTATGCCAAGACAGGAAAGTATGGTCACAAATAGTGAAGAAAAAATAAATGAGGGAGAATGTCAGTGGAGCGAATGACGCCTCAAACAAAAGACCTTGGATACTAATCGGACCAGGCAGAGAGCTTTGCATGATAACATTGTGAGGCTTTTAGCTTAGAATGATCACAAGAGAGTTTGATCAGCCACTTGAGTCATATCAGTGTTGCAGAACAAACGTGTTATTCAAATAAAGAATACGGAAATTATTGATCAATCTACAAATCTTTACCCCCTACATATAAAAGATCCAGCGCGACGCGCGATTGTCACAACTAGAATGTGTTCCTCAAGTTCGAAACAGCCTTGAGGAAATTAATTTTCTTTCAAGTCTAAAATCAAAAGAAATATGAAAATTTATTTGAAAATAAAGGTCTAGAAGGTTTTGCAATATTTAAAAGAAAGATTCTGTACATGCACTATACTGTGAACAATACTATAAACTCGTTTCTAACCATTTCATTATTGACGATCTAGGATCTCTTTTTTCAGGAGCATGCATGTTGAAGGAGATTTAAAGGTAGTTTGGGCTGTCCGTTCCCACTGATGAGCCTTTCCACGTCTATAATCAATTAAAATAATAGCTACCCACAATTTTCCATGATAAACTTTAATTTTCCCAATTATGACTTTGAACTTCACGAACTTTTATGTGAGTTCACGAGCGCTTCCTAATGATGGGATGATTCTCCCAATTGATTATAAGCGAAAGCATTAGTGAGGTTTCGGGGCCGTGTAAAATTAAAAAATCGAACAGACCTATTTTTATAAGGTGTGAAGATAGAAAGAGAGGTCTGTTCGATTTTGCTTCCTCATAGAGGAAGCTCTGTAATGGTGACATTTTCGAAAAATTTTTAATTCATTTAATTAAACGCTCGTATATTCAAAAATGTCTAATACAATGCTCTAAGTAAATATCCGAATGTGTGTGTGGATGTGTGTGTGTGCGAATGCGTGCGGATGTGTGTGTCGATGTCACACTTTTTTGTAAACATGATAACTTGAAAACGGTTACAGATAAATGGATGAAATTTGGAGGTCTTATTTTCACCGCTAGTATCTTGAAACTGACTAAAGGATTTTTAAAAATGATAATTGTAATTTTTTCTAGCATTTTATCATATTTTAAAAATCGGATTTTATAGCGAAACTTTTTTCATTAACATAATTCAAATTTGATGCAGGAATACAAAAGATTCTTTGATTCGAGACGAATCGATTAACCTATAATATTAATGCATTTTATCAAAAAGAAAGAATTTTATCGCTATTTATATTATATTATAAATCGATTTTTATAGTAAAAAATTTCTTATTATTATAATTTGAAGTTGATGTGAAAATAGAAAAGATGGATTGATTCGAGACGAATGGTTTGACCCATAATATAGATACATTTTATCGAAGAATGAGAAAGCTATATTAATGCATAATAATTAAAAATACGTTTTTTTATAGTGAAACTTTTTTTATTAACCTAATACAAAATAAATGCAAGAATATAAAAGATTCCTTGGTTCGAGACGATTTGAATGACCTACAATATTAATACATTTTATTAAAGAGTAAGGAAGTTATCGCTATTTATATTATATTAAAAATCGATTTTTTAGTGAAATTTTCTTCTTTTCATAATTTAAAGTTATTGTAAAAACAGAAAAGATATGTTGATTCGAGAAGAATCGATTAACCTGTAATATTGATATATTTTATTGAAGAGTAAGAAATCTATGGTAATGCATGATGTTTAAAAATACGGTTTTTTATAATAAAACTTTTTGAATTAACATAATTCAAAGTTGATGCAAGAATATAGAAGAGTTTTTGGTTCGAGACGAATCGATTGATTCATAATATTGATACATTTTATTGAACAGTAAAGAAGCTATGGTAATGTATAATATTTGAAAAAACGGTTTTTTATATTAAATCTTTTTTTTATTAACATAATTGAAAATTGATAAATAACGAAAAAAATTCCTTGATTCAAAGAAAACCGATTTAAGTATAATATTGATCAACTTTTTTAAAGAGTAAGGCAGTTATGCTCATACGTAATATTTGAAAGATCTGTTTCAAACAGAAAAACTTTTTTCATTAACATAATACAAAGCTGATGCATGAATCGAAAAGACTCTTTGATCATGAATTTTCAAAGAAAATCATTCTGTCAATTTTTGTAAAAAAATCACAAAGCTGGAAAAGGCATAGGGTGCGGCAGAATTTCCCCCTTCCCTTTTCCATCTCAAAAATTACCATTTAAAATACAAATTTTGATTTGTCTGATCTGTCATTGTATTTAAAAAAATTTTGGTATTATTTTGTGATTTTGTATTTTTCGTAAATTTCTATTCTTAAATTGATCAACATGATAACTTTAGTTTGTCAATTATTTGAAAAATCGCTGATGCTTCCTCTATGAGTAAGCAAATATATTTGCTAACAGGAAACAAAGTGCTCGTGAAATAAGCACCATATAAATATATATATAGTACACGTAAAGTGGAAACACTCGAGATCGAATTCAGAGCTAGTTTGACTTTAAAATGGTTACAAGGTCTCACTGCTGCTTTCGCTTATTAATTGGGAGAGTTAGCAGATCATCAGGAGGCGCTCACGAACTTAGATGAAAGTCCACGAGATTCGAAGTAATAATTAGGTAAAATTTTTTTATAGAAAATTGCAGATAGATATTAATTAATATAGTTAATTATAGATACATACTGATACATTGGATTATTTATTCAAATTAATTTTTTATAACAATTAATTTTATTTTTAATGCAAACTATTTGCTTTTTGTGAAAGCCCTTGCATAGATTAAAAATGATTTGTAATATTTTAAAGTGTCTCATGATGAGTAAAAGACAGAAATAAGATCAATTTTTCTTTTTGACATAATTTGTCTTAGATAAATAAGTCCAACAAAATAATGAAATTAAAAATTAAGCTGCACAGAACGCTTCAAAATTTAATTATGTTCAATCTGAAAAAGAAAATTGTAAATCGATTAACTAAAGGCTGTAGACCGCTTGGTAATGGGTAACTCTCTTATTAAAAGGTACACGTTATTACTTGATCAGTAGAGCAGATCATGGTCATTTTGACGTCTCTTTGCATCCGATCAGGCGCAAATGTCCCTGTTTATGAGTTACATTTGTACTTTTTTGTATTTCTGGCAGCATCGCCGGAACGTGCTTCTAATCTAGAGTAGGTCGAGAAAAATCTTAATAATTTAGAAATAGACAAGGTGTGGAAATGTTGCCTTTTTTTATCAGAATCAAAAAATGGAGATACTGGAAGTGCGAATGAATTTTCAGAATAGGATATACGAACGCATAGATAGAACAACTCGAGAGAAGCTAATATGCAATCGAGATGTAGAGGGCACATAGACTATGATCCGGGAAATCATTATTAGAGGTGCGACCGTAGTGCGTGGTACTGCAGTTGTGGGAAGAATGTCTGGTGATGCGTGGTGGGATGAAGAAATTTGTGTAGCAGCTCACGAAAGGAAACAAGCGTGTCTGAGAAAGTTTCACTTTACAGGCCTTATCGATGACAGAAGAAATAGACACAAGATTGATTACAGGGATAAAAAGACGAAAGTGAAACTACCAGTAAAGGAAAGTAAAGATGAAACCAAGACAGAAGAGAAGAACATTTTAAACGACTTTGAAGAAAGCGAAAAACTGTTTTATGACTTGCCGTTGATCAACATAAGGGTAGGTAGAATTACAGAGTTATTCAGCATCAGAAACAGCAAGGGTGAAATGATACATAATACAGACGGGATACCAGACACTTTGAGCAAGTTTTTCAAGAAATTATTTGCAAATAAAGGTATGGGGCACCACGACTGCGATATAGAACACGATGCGTTAGAAAACTCAATTAAGAAAGTATGTACTTCTGAGGTTAGAAATATAAGTAAGAATTGAAAAAATGATAAGGCTGCTAGTGTTGACAGTATTAACGCTGAAATGCTTGAATACGGTGTCGACTGCATACCTCACAGGTTGTGTAATTTGATAAAGAGTGACCCAAAAAACCTCTATTTTTTGCCCGTTTCGTCGAATTCAAAGTAAACAAAATTTTAAGCTGAGCATAATATTTGCTTCGGAGATATGACAAATAATTACGGATGAAAGTTGAAATAATCAAGTGAAAAAGTTACAACAGAAAAAATAGCAAGTTTATTTAGATGAAGTGAGATACATAGGTTTGACGCTTCATCGGGAGACGTTTTCGTACCGATAAACTGTGGTCGACTAACTGGTCTTATTAACACTGCTCATGCCCGTAGCCATAGCATATGAATTACATCCATATAAGTCACATCAAAGAGAGCCGAGCGAGGGCCGAAAGATAACAGATTAAATTTCTATATTGTAAACTTATACCAAAAGATGCAGATATGAATCGATATCTCTAATACTTCCACTCGATGAATATCTGTATAAGTCATGTTTCGCTTAACTTCTAATTCCGCTTTGATAAATCAAACTTTGGAATTTTTGTTTGCATAAAGCTTTCGTTAATGGATCCGCTAGTTGTTCGCTTGTTTTAACATACGTTACATTTATTTCCTCTATTCTTTGTTTCTCGGAGGTAAAATGATAATGAGTATCAATATGTTTAGACCGCTTAGAAGAAGCTGGATTCTTTACTAATACTATAGCAGCTTGATTATCCCAATAAACAGTTGTAGGCGGATTTCGAATACAATTTCATTTGTTGAGAATACGCCAGAGCCAAATAACTTTTTTAGTGACAGAACATAAAGATATAAATTCAGCTTCTGGCGATGAAGTAGCGACGGTAGATTGTCTCCTTGACAGCCAGGCCACAGGACCACCGTTTAAAAGACAAATCCACCTGGTGGTACTATTTCGCGTATCTAGATCACCTGCTCAATCAGAATCACAATATTCCTTTAAAACTTTGTGTTTTGATGTAACCTCAAAAACAATACATTGATTTCTAGAGCCTTTCAAATATTTCAGTACTCGTTTTATTCCGTTTCAATGACTTAAATTTGTATTTTCTGTAAATTGATATAGAACACTAATTATAAAAGCTAAATCGGTTCCTGTCGTTACCATTTAAAACATAAGTGAACCAATTGCCTCTCTGTAAGGAAACAATCCCTCATTTTCTTTATTCAGATCATCCTTTTTCGTAAATTTAATACTGGGATCAGCTGGAATGAAAAGCGGAGTACAATCCACATGATTAAACCTAGCTAACACCTTGACAACATAAGTACTATGATATAACTTTAAAGTTTTAACATTCCTGTCTCTTTCTATTTGTATTCCTATGAAACACTCAGCCTTTGAAAATTTGATTTGAAACATACGACCAAGTTCAGACAGTAAATCATTCATAGTTGCTACATCATTACAACAAACGATTTCTTCATCTACATATAAAATCAAATACAAAGTCACCTTTTCATTTATGTAATAATATAAAAAGGAATCTGCTTTTGATTGAACTAGTCCATACTCACTGAGAAATTCCGTGATGTTTTTATTCCATTGCCTTGGTGCTTGTTTGAGTCCATACAAACTTTTCTTAAGTAGACAAACGCGATTATCTATTTTGAATCCAGACGGTTGTTCCATATGAATTTTCTCCTCTAATTCTTCATACAAAAACGCAGTTTTAACATCGAACTGAGTCATTTCCAAATCTTCCACAGCAGAAATTAAAAGCACTAACCTTATAGTGCTATATTTCACAACAGGAGCATATGTTTTCTTGAAATGAATTTCTTTCTTTTGCGCGAAGCCTCGAATGACAAGTCGATCTTCAAACTTGTAAATTGTTCCATCCGATTTGTATTTCTTTCTGGAGATCCACCGATTTGAAATAATATTTTCATTTTCAGGTCTAGAAATCATAATCCACGTTTAATTTTCTTTCAGAGATTTCAATTCTTCATTGATAGCTTGCTTTTACCGATTTGAATTTTCAGAATCTAATGCTTCTAGTACAGGTTTTGGTTCACATATAGCAAAAAGTATTTCTGCTATTTCAGAATCAGTTTTATAAGCTTCAGATGTTAAAGATGTGCTTCTACCATGTAGAAGATAAGGATCTCTTGGTATCGGATGACGCGGATTCTTTGTCTTCTTTGTTTCTTGTTGTAATGAGCCATCCTTTGACCTTCCACTGAGTGTTGTATCTTCTTCATTCTCTTCTTCTCGTTGATCTATGATAATCACATGTGAAGGTTTAGTTTTTAGCCTTTCATCAAAAATTACATCCCTTCGAATGTAGCACTTTATTGCTGCTTAATCATAGACGCGACAGGCTTTGTTTCCTTCATTATAACCTAACATTAAACACGTCACAGAATTTTCCTCCCACTTGGTTTTTTGATCTTTCGTAACATGTGAATAACACTTACTGACAAAAAATTTTAGATGTCCTACGGATGGCTTTACACCAAACGAATTTTCATATAGTGTTAGTTCATTCAGTGTTTCCGTTGCTGTTAGATTTTTGACATAAACAGCTGTTGCAGCAGCTTTTGCCCACAAAAATAGGGGCAAATTTCTTGCATGTATCATAGATTTTGCAGATTTCACGATCGTCCTATTTTGTCGTTTAATGAATCCATTCTATTCTAGTGCCCTTGGAGTAGTTATTTCGTGCTTAGTTCCCTTGGATAACAAAAATTCTTCATTAGCTGCATTGCGAAATTCCGTTCCACAATTAGTTCTCAATATTTTTATATTGTGTCCATTAACTTGAACGTCAGCATAAAATTCTTTAATGCACTTTAGAACTTCCTTTTTATCTTTCAGAAAAGAGACAAAACAGAACCTTGAAAAATCCTCCTTCAGTAAAAAGAAATAATTTGATCCTATAATCGAAGGTTGGCTCATTTTTCCACAAAGATCAGCATGAAAAATTTCTCCAGGTCGTGTAACACGGACGGCTCCCCCTTTGAAAAATTTTCTTCGATGTTGTTTGCGCAATACACACCCCACGCAAAATGGATCTTGTTCCATGGAGTCATCAATTTTTAAATCTTTTACAATAGAATTCTTTGACATGTATCGTAGAGTTTTAAAATTGACGTGGCCTAGTCGTTCATGCCATTATACAAAAGTTTCTGTTTCTGCCAAATTTGTTTTAGCTGCTCCCACTGGCTTAAAATTCATTCTGTAAAGTCTTTTATTGTGTCTCGTCCCATCAACTATCAGTCGATTATTTTTATAAAAAAAACAAAACATTTTTAGCTTCTTCTTTGAAAATAATTTCTATTCCTTTTTCAGATAAACGTCCTATTAAAAAAAAATTTTTCTTGATATGCGGCACGTACAAAACATCTCCAATCGTGTGTTTCGTGTAACTTCCAAAGCCATTTTGCACTTTAACTTCAATGTCACCCTTTCCTTTTACACTTAGAGAATTACCATCTCCCACTAACACAGAATATTCGTTGTTTAGAAATTTCTTAAAATTTTTAAACCACTCTTTTCTGAACGACATATGCTCAGTTGCACCTGAATTAGCAAACCATTTGTCTTCATTCAATTAAGCCAATGAAGTTTCCCCTTTGAACAATTCAGCCAAACTCTCAGAACCTTTTTGAGAATCTTGATCTTGAGAAGTCTTGAGCCACCAAAGACTCACTATTGTTAGTAGCCTTTTTCTTGATGCGACAACCACGTGCCCAATGACCAGGCTTTTTACAGCAATGACACGACCCTTTTCTTTTTATCGAGTTTTGTTTCTGATTATTTTGTTTGCCTTTTGCGTAGAATGCTTAATCTTTTTCCTCTTTCGATAAATTTAACTCTCGCATTTTCAGTAGGCTCTCTTGGTTGGCTAAATGATCTGTCAATTTTTCAACAGTTTGATCATTCCGGGAAACAGCGTCCAGGCTGTACGCACATCATCAAATTTTGGTGGTAAGCTGGAAACAATTTTCACTATAACAACTACTGCCTGTTGTTCCATGTTCATATCTTTCAAGCGTTGTGCCAACGAAACAGCTTTTGCAATATGATCAGTCACTGAATCGTTTGGATACATTTTTGCATTCATAAATTGATTCAAGAGCGCTTGCACAGACTGATCACTTTTTTTGGCATCTATTGTTTGTAGTCGCTCCCACATTTGCGCAGCTGTAGAACAATCAGTCAAATATTTTAACTGATCCAGCTCCAGACCTCTCATTAAAAATGCCTGTGTTGCAGCATCCTCTTCTTCCCATGTAGCAACTTCTGTTGCATCTGCAGGCCTTGGAGTCGATCCATCGATGTACTTCTTCAGTTTATTCTCCACCATATACATTTGCATTTGACGTTTCCAGAGTTGGTAATTTTGTCCATTAAAGCGATGAATGTGATAAATCTTCGCTTCAGCCATTCTGATTCACAGAAAATTCACTTTTAACAACAAATTACCGAACTCAACGACACTTGACTTTCTTCACAAGTTGCACTCAGTATTTTTTACAACTTTTCACTCTTCAGTAACTTTACACTGACTCTTCTTTCTATAATGCAGCACTGGGCCTATAACCTATTACGGTTAAAAGTTGAAATAAATAAGTAAAAAAGTTACAATAAAAAAAAATAGCAAGTTTATTCAGATGAATTAAGATACATAGGTTTGACGCTCTATCGGGAAAATTTTTCGTACCGATAAACTGTGGTCGACTGACTGGTCTTATTAACACTGCTCATGCCCGTAACTATAGCATATGAATGACATCTTTATGAGTCACATCAAAGAGAGCTGAGCGAGGACCAAAAGAAAACAGATTAAATTTGTATATTGTAAACTTATACCAAAATATACAGATATGACTCGCTATCTCTAACACAAGTCAAATCTATCAGTGGACATGTTGACGCCAAGATGAATTTAACGTTCTCGGCTCTCTCGTTCATTATTTTCAGGAGTCTCAAATACTCTTAGTTTATTACTTTGTATGTAAAATCTTCTATTCTCTTCGAATTCATTTTCAGATTCTGCCAGAAACGGTGTTTCACTGAGGTATAGCCAATCTTACAGAAAAAAATTAGGATTTTTGCTAAAAATATTGGATTAATCGGTATTTTCATACTTGAGATTTAGAAAATCTCAACAGATACCTTAAACCTTGCATGAAAAGGCCTTCGAATAAAAAAGTAAATGTATATTCCTGAAAAAGGACAATCGAAAATTTTAATTCTAGAAAATTGCAATCCTTGTTCTCTTCCTTATCCAATGTGGTTTCGCTTACTTAAATATACTTTCTATTTAAATTTTCTTCAGAAATTAATTTATTTGTGAATTAAAAGAATAATAGGAAAAGGCTTGAAAAGCGATTAGAAAAACAAAATAAGTAAGAAAATTGAAAAAAAAAACAAGAAAAAACCTCTTCCTGGATCAGTACCATGACGTGGTGAAGAAGCTTACATATTATTCAAAGACATTTTTGAAATATAATCAAACCTAATCTTTTTTAAGAATATACATTTACTTTTTAGTTCACAGGCCTTCAAATACAAGGTTTGTTGTATCTATCAGGATTTTCTGAGTCTCGAGTATGAAAATACAGATTAATCCAATATTTTCATGAAAAATCCTCATTTTTCTGTAGAATCGTCTATACCTCAATTTAACACCGTTTTTAGTAAAATCTAATAACAAATTCGAAAAGGACGGAAGATTTTACATAGTAAATGGCACACTTTGAGTATTTGAGATTTTTTAACATAATGAGCGAGAGAGCCGAGAATGTTGGATTCATCTTGGCGTTAGCAGGTCCACTAACAGATTTGACTTGTCATATCTCAGAAACAAAAACTATGCTCAACTTTAAATTTTGCCTACTTTAAAGCATCAACATAAGCTACTATTAAGACCACTTTTGAATCAAATTCATAAGGTCGACGAAACAGGCGAAATTTTGGGTTACTCTTTATGTATAGAGATAGGATAAGTTTCCTAGGACTGGGAAAAGACGATTATCCTCCCAATATACAAAGGAAAGGGAGATGAAAGTAACTGCGACAATTACATAGGTATCAACTTATTAAGTACCCTAAGTAAAATATATTCAAAAATACTTATTCATAGGATAATCGAATTATCAGAAGAAAAGGTATGGGAAGTCCAAAGTGGATTTATGCCCGGAAGATCATGTATTGATGAAATATTTAGCTTAAGACAGATCACAGAAAAAAGTTTGAGAGTAAAGAAAAAGAGATAAAAGCAACTGCAATAATTACTGATGTATCAGCTTACTAAAATAAGTACAGTCAGTAAAATATATTTAAGAATACTTATTCATAGAGTAATGAAAATAACTGAAGAAAAGATATAAAAAGTACAAAGTAAATTGATGCCACGAAGATCATTTACAGATCAAATATTTATATTAAAGCAGATCACGGAAAAAAGTTTCCGGGTAAATAAAAAAGGTTTTTGTGTATTTATTGATCTAGAAAAATCGTTTAACAAGGTGAACAGAAGTAAACTTTGGTAAGTCCTGAAAGAGTACGGAGTCAATGGATGGCCCTACAAGCAATAAAGACAATATATGCAGGTAGCAAAGCGAGTGTAAAGGTTATTAAGAAATAGAGTGACTGGTTCGATTATTATGGAAAGTATTGGGCAGATATGCGTTATGTCTTCATAGCTATTCATTATATTCATGGAAAAGTGTCTAAGAATGGCCTTTTTCGACGAAGAAGGTGTGGGTCTCGAAGCAGCAAGGGTACGTGGGATAGCGTTCGCAGATGATAAGGTTCTTATGGCAGAGTCAATCAAAGACTTACAAAGAATATTGAAAAAACTAAATACAAGTATGGGCAACATGAGCCTCAAAATTAACGTGAATAAAAAAAAACTTATGGGATTTGAAGGAAAGAGTAAGAAAATGATATGCAATATTATCCTGAATAGAATATCGACACAGAATTTTATATTTACAACCACTATGCTGTACGGTAGCGAGAGCTTGACATACCAAGAAAAGAATAAAAGTAAAATTAACGCGGTTGGCATGCAGTACCTACGCATTAAGTGCGGTAAAACGCTAATGAGCAAAGTTAGTAACGTAAGAATACTCAAAGAATGTGGTATAGGTGAGATATTATTTGACAGGTATAAAGGAAATTTTTTTTGACGGTTTGGGCATGTGAAAATAATAAAAAATGAACGGCTGACAAAACATGTATATCAAAGTAAAGAAAAGTATATAAAAGCATCTTACACAGAGGCAGACCGCAGAAGAAATGGTTCGAATGTGTGAATTAGACCCTAACTCGAAGAAACATAAGAACCTTAGCGGGACCTTTCCGCGCAAGCAAGGGGTCTTAGCAAGACCCGTACCGCTAAGCTCAAAACGTCGCACTAAGACCCCCTGTATGCACGAAAAGTTCCTGCTAAGAACCCTTGCATGTACTATGACCTTTGGTTCTCTTTGAAATAATTTTTATGTGATTTTAGTTTGAATCATTTCCTAAATATTAAGAGGTTGAGCAGTTAAGCGCCATCTAATTTTCATTTTTAAAAAAATTAGAAAAAAAAAGGAAAATTGAAAGGGAGTCATTTGGCTGGTGGCCCATGATGAATTGAAAGGGATGGTCATTAGATCACTAAATTTGCACGACTAGCCAAGTAACGAAATATGGAAGAGAGGAAAGGTCAGGAGGGTTAGATTATAAGCACACGGACATTAATCATGAATTGAATTATCCGAAACAACATGAATCGTACATTTCCGGCGTGACTTAATAATTTTTGGCAGCAATCCAACTCCGTTCACGAGTCAAAGAATAGGACAAAATGCCGCGAGTACGACCATTAGTTGTGCTTGACAATGCAAACGAGTCCGCGTCGACTGAAAGATTCTTAAAATACCGAAACCATTTTTCACATTCATATCCAACTTGCTTTTCAAAATCTCAGAGAGAATATGGAATCGTACCTGCTACTCGCCGTTTTCCTCGATACGACCCTCGTCCGGTCATCATGAATTTCAATTCTTCCAAAACGCTCAAACAATTTTCGCTTTAGCGAAGAACCAGTAGTCGCGTTCGATTCAAGACACAGAATGAATAATTTCGCATTCACTGGCGCCTTCTTTGCCACAACCGAAAAAACGTTAGTGAGCATGACATCATTTGTAGGTGCGAAATTTAGTACGAATCTAAGGTTATAGATGGCCACAACTGTGTGACTTTCAACCCTTCGCTATTGCCGACGGGCGTCGACCGCAGCGCCTGTAGTACCGACTACCCTGTCGACGAACTCGTGACTCGATTCGCTTGCGCCGGTTTTGTTTACAACCGGGCCGCTTGAACCTAGACGTCCTTCCCCTGGCATATCTGTGTCTAGGACTTACATCCAGACACGATCCAGAGAATCCTCTTCTATCGTGGTGTGCGTGACTGTTTCCCCCAGCTCCTCCGACCATTCTATAGTGTCGTGTGCGTGTCGGCGGAGTCGCAAGGCCACGTGGTGATATGTTCCTCTCTCTTCTTTTTGTGTTGGCTCGTTTACACAAGCCCCGTGGACTTATAAACATAAAAAAAGGAATAAAAGTGATCAGTGTTTAAGGATTTTCCCCGAGCTACTAGTTTAGAGTCTGACGATTTCTGCTAACTGATGATCATCGGTTAATCTAACCTCCAAACTCTGTGATTCTGTGTCTTGCGAACATTAATTTATTAAAAGTTGTGGAAGAATTCAATTATTTTGTGTGTGGATTATATACCACGTCAGAACTCCCCCCGGACAAGATTCGATTTATACGGTCGAATGAACCAGGCCCTTGACTCCATACACCTCCTGACTTCAAAAGGTTTGGATATATTCCTTTGTGAGCATCATGATCATCAGTAATCGTCGGACTCGAGCATTAGACCTGCTCACTTATCGCTAGATTCCCTTACCCATGGAGCTTATGCATGAAGTATGAATGATCAATGTTAACCGTGATTGGTGGTCGGGTCCTCAACAAGAGTGAACAACGAGGAAGGACAATCAATAAATAAAAATAAAATCATAATAGAATTTTGGGTTAGTTGCACATAAAAGGAAAAGCTTGTAGTTGTTCACTAGTATTATCGATTTTAGCGTGTGCCCGGGTAATAAAAAGAGCGCGCCTTACGCGATATCTATTTAACGGAATAGTTTTAATTAAACGCAAAAATTTTCTTCAACCTGTAAAGATACGGCTATCTGCGCCTTCTAAACTTTACCGAGTTCTATACTACACTTATAACTAGGCTCAAGCATACTGCGGGAAGGTTGTAGTCATTTAATAGACCAGATGTGGTGTCTATGTCATTTTTAATGTGTTGGGGTACAAACTTCTCCAACTCGGGCTCACACCAAAACGTCAAAAATAAAGAAATGAAATGAAATAATAAGAAAAAAGACACGCAAGCTAGTCCTGCCTCGCCCTACTCCTTCCTACTGCTTCTGGGGCCTGAATCGAGGACATTTGAGGTATTTGGGCCCCCTGCCCCGGCACTTTACACAGAATTAGCGGAATTCCTTGGTTTGGGCCCACATTTTAGGGGGACGGACCCTACTGAACTGCGGGTCCGTTCTCAGCCTTCGATGGATCCGCTTTGTCATGGTGAGGGGGCGGCTTTCAATCGAGCAGGTTGAAGCTCGCACCGACCGAGCTGGCTGCACTTAAGGCGGCACGGGCACGCCATCTCACGGCTTCAAGGGTGCATGCGCATTGGCCCAGCACTGGACCGTCAGATTGGACCTGTTTGTCCACCATATCCTTCACCGGGGCCGGTTTTAACACACCAGCCGCCCCGCCGGCCACCACCAAACTGCTGCTAGACCACTGCGAGTGTTGGAAGTTCACAGCCAGGTCGACCCTGACCAGTCCACCAACAATGGACCCAACGAGACCAAAGCCTCTGCTTCCGGAACCATCTCCGCCTGAGTTTTGACCTGTTTTTCCTCTGACTTGGTTAGTGTACTTCCTGAAAAAAATTAAATAAAGAACTCCTAGCAAGACCGATGTCCTGAACTGTCTTATTCGTTCGCGCACCTTCCAATAATAGCCGCGCACGCACTCTGCGCGCCGGGTTTTAACCAGAATTTAATTCTTAAACTAACGATATCCTATTGGACTCACCCCCATTGTCTTGCACAAGTTTTCACTTAAATTTATCGCAAGTAGGAACGGTTAGGAAGTCGACCACGCTTAACAATCTCTAGCTCCGAGTCTGAATGTGGCTGCCATTCTCCGCACCCCCAGTCGATTTTAATTTCCGGGTCCTGGTCCGCTTTCTCTTTCGAATCCGAGCTGTGGATCTCGAGCAGTTCTCTGTCGATTTGAGCCTGTCGAGCCAGCTCGTCCTGGTCATCCGGATCTTCGCTTGCCTCGTCTACATCTCTATATCGTTGAAAATGTGATGCGTGATAACGGCCTACTAGTCGACCATCCTGTGACGCAAGTTTGTACACATTCGGTGATACAACCTCTACTACGACGCACAGGCCTCGAAATTTTGGTGCGAGTTTTTCCGCAACATTGCCTCGTGCACTTGGCAGCACATGAGTCGGCTTCTTCACTAGGTCCTTCCTCCTGAACTGTACATTCCTACGGCGGAGGTTATGGTATTTGGCCTAAGTTTCGCACGCCTGATCCTGATATTGAGTGATCAGTTCTCTTAGGTGTGAAATTTTTGACATTCGAGTTATCCAGCCCGACAGGTCTTTGTCAGGCAACTCGACTTACCTTTCCACTATGCCGCGAAAGGTATTTTGCGGACATGGCTCTCTTCCCATATTTAGGAATGCGGGCGTCACCCTATTGGTGCTGTAGAGTGTTGTGTTATATGCGAATCTAAACTCGTTCAGATGCGCGTCCCAAATTTTATGGTCCTGACCTATAAATGACCAAATCATTGTTTTAAGAACCCTGTTGGTCCTCTCTACCGGATTCGCCTGTAGGTTATAAAGGGGTGTAAAGGAACGGTGAATTCTAAATGCCACTCCTAATTCCTTTACGGCATTATTATTATACTCGGTTCCGCTATCCGAGTGTAGAACCTGTGGGGTTTCCCACCGTGTCACAATCAGTTCCAGGAATGATCCTATTATGGTACTTGAGTTGGCTG